>JAHZMZ010000371.1:0-26153 GCA_027743805.1 Lepidocyrtoides sp. E14
CCTGTTTTTCAGCCCAATGTCAAAATTTGTGTTGTTAAAGCATTCCCCATGTTTGATTTAGTGTATAAATCGAGTTTCAGCTCATAACTCGGTGTACTAATGTTTGACCTTTGACCTCCGTGCTGAGTCTGATTTCAGAATTTGTGTTGTTATCTTATTCACCATGTTCGGTTTAATATAAAGATACACCAAGGTTCAGTTCTTGGTTCAAATATCCTGTATTGTAAGTACTAATACATTTTGTAATATACATGCATAATTAGCATGTATGCGTACAGCATATTCAATTGCAAGTGAGTGAACGGGTTCCTTTGCATGCATCTCTGCATTCACAGTTTTTGTTTGATTATTGCATAACGGTACACATAATGCTCTTGAAAATGTTATTCGGGCACTCTAAGGAGTTTAATCAAGCGTGTGAATTAATATTATTTGGCATACAATAATTAAATTGGTCGCGAGAGGGATCATTAAAATTCGATTTTATCATTAGCAACTCCCATAAGACAGCATGCATTACAGTGAGCGGATTGAGACCCAAGTTTGAATCTCTAAATTATATATATGATAATGTTTCAGCTTTTGCTTTGCACCTTATTTTAGGAAAGAAGAAAGCTACATGTGCATATTATTATTCTAAAGGTAGTCTGCATCGTTAAATCACAATTCTGTATAGCAAAAGTTTACTGACAGTTGACTGGAAATTTCATAGAAAATTATGAGAAGGGTCTGGAGAAAATATTTTACAGCGTTGACCTCAAGGATGGATACAAAATGATAGAACATTTCATTTAGTTTTTTTATCACAAAGAATTGTAAATGTAAGTAGATTGGATTTGAAGTCCAGGATAAGATGATAATGACACCGAGTGGTTTTGTACATTTACATAAAATAGGTAAAACGAGAATATGCATCTTCTTAAGAAAATGAATAAATTATAAAAATGAACATGAACATACAACAACTTAAAACAACTCTAAAAATACGCTGTAGAACAATGATAGCATTCTGAACACCGTCAGAGTATTGAATTTTCAAAAATGAAAAAACCGATAATAACGAAATTGTCTAAAACGTGGGATTCGTCACCGTATTAATCCATATCAATATCCAATGCCGAATGCCACTCTCATGTCTCACGTAAAAGACGCCAGGTAGAATATAATATATTTTTCATTGTTTCGTACTGTACTCGTACAAAATATTATAAGCATATTCTCGCGTCATAGATTACCGATTGTTTTTGTGGATTGAGAGGGAACATAGATTTAACGCTCCCTTTGTGTGTTGTCTCACTCACTTGAATCAGAGAAGTCAACTTCTCTTACTTCTCTTTCACTTTTGTTGTTTTTTGTTTTTTGTGGTCTCTGCAAGATGAGAAAAAACTAATCCAATGCATCTGTTTGAATTCTACTTTACTCGGGCACATACAAAAAGATTTTTTTTGTGTGGTTAGATAAGACTTTCTTCATCTCTGTTCGCTTTGGTTGGTTCGGTTCTTCATGTCCATGTTCCAGGGATTCTGGATTTTTGTTGACATTGTTCATTGTAACAGTAATTAAAATGCTCTTTGTGAACACAATGAAACAAACCAATTTCAGATGATATCATCTCGATACAATTTTGCGAGTACTGGATTGGTCATTTTGATTTGACAAGTTTTAAGTTTACAGGAAAGAAGTGACAGTTTCAGAAATTTGAACGCTGAAGAGGTGTGGCGTTATTGTTCGAAAAAACTCAGTGTCATCAACTGTGAGTATCGTACATCGTACCATTCAGCAAGATGCCTTGCGAAATGATAACGCTCCAATTGGGGCAGTGTGGAAATCAAAGTATTAAAAACATTTTATTTTTTCTTCATTTTTTCGACTAGCTGAATTTTTATTTGCAAGTGACAAGTATGAAGTATGTATATAGATATATGCAGCGTGTAATGTGAAATAGGAGTAAAGTTATGTTAGATTAACTAAAATACATATTGTGTAGAGACTTATTAGTCTGCGGGTTGAATGCTGCGTAGTAGCTCCTAACTTGGAAATAATGGGTTCCATTTTTAATTTGTAAAATTTCAGTTGGCTTTGAATTTTGGAAAAAGTTATGTCAAGAGCATGGAATAAATCCAGAAGGAACTTTGGAGTCATTTGCTCGGGAGGGCGTTGACAGAAAGGATGTGTTCTTTTATCAAGCCGATGATGAGCATTATATTCCAAGAGCAGTATTACTTGATCTGGAGCCAAGGGTCATTAATACCATTCTGACATCATCGTATTCAAAGGTACAATGTAGGACCTATTGTGTAATATGGTCAAATTTGTCGTCTTGTGTAAGGCAATATGATCTCTACTACTCAATCACTATTGTCAACTGTTTATATTTCAGCTGTACAACCCGGAAAATGTGTACCTTTCTCAAGATGGTGGAGGAGCTGGAAATAACTGGGCTGCTGGCTATGGACGAGGAGACAAGCTACATGAAGAGGTGTTTGACATAATTGACCGTGAGGCTGAAGGAAGTGATAGTCTTGAGGTTGGTATTTTTCACATGCAGGAACCAAATAATAATAATGAATGAATAACGTACCTACACACACCAAACCATTTTGAATGTTAATGTTTTATCATTTAGGGGTTCGTTTTATGTCATTCGATTGCTGGTGGGACAGGCTCAGGGATGGGTTCGTATATACTGGAGAAGCTTACAGAGAGATACCCTAAGAAGTTGGTGCAAACATACAGCGTCTTCCCTAATCAGGATGAAATAAGGTAGATTTTTCTGTTTAACTAGAGAAAACTGTAACTGTAAAGAAAACTACTAATGCATCGATTTTTTTTATTGTTTTTAACTTCCTGGCATATGGTCCCGTAGCTGTAGTTGGTGCCTTGAAAACTTGAAACCTAATCCATTCACCAATTTTCATTCAATTATTATAGGGTGAAGTGGACCCTGGCCAGGTTCACAAGTCACTTCAAAGGATCAGGGAAAGAAAGTTGGCAAATTTTATTCCATGGAGTCCAGCAAGTATTCAAGTAGCTTTGTCTAGAAAGTCACCGTATATTCAAACGCAACATCGGGTTTCCGGTCTGATGTTGGCAAATCATACAAATATATCTTGTGTATGTATTTTACGCTCAAATTTGGTTACTTACATGTTTAATAAATTTTTTGGAAGCATTTTTAATTGTTTTATAAAATTTTCAAGCTTTTCAAAGGAGTTCTCAAACAGTACGACAAACTGAGAAAACGGGAGGCTTTTCTTGACCAGTTTAGAAAGGAAGAAATGTTTTCGAAGGATTTGAATGAGCTAGATGACTCTAGAGATGTTGTTCAGGACTTAGTAGATGAATATGAAGCAGCAACGAAGCCAGACTATTTGAGTTGGGGGTTAAGCAAACTGGTAAAGTTATATTTTTCTTATTCATCCATATTGAAAACATTAAAAATGATCTATGCAACATGTATGATTGTATGATAAATCCAAACATTTTTGAACAGACTCAGAATCAAAAATCGGCTAAATAAGTTTATACTGTTGGGCATCCGGCAATAAATTACGGATCTTCCATACTACATGCTAGCTGAAAAAACAACATTGAAATATATTTGTGAATGGAACAAACCCAATGAGCAAAATATAATCTTTGTAGAATATACTTAATTTTGTTTGTTTCCCTTACTTTATAAATTATTCTTACTATTACCAAATTCAATACCAAACTGTTTATGTTACTGTGTACGTTTTCACTCGTCATGATATAATGTTTTGTTCATTCAGACACAAAATAATTAGCCAAAGACCATGATGATTTCTTACGCTTATTTAATTCGCATCTCAAGCCATTTTTACAATGGTTTTTGTTTGTTTCTTGTCACACACCTCAATGTACCCTTAATTATTTGTGCCACAATTTTTTTCAATTACATATTGAAGATTAAATAATAATGTCATGAAGTTTATTAATTTTCGTGTAGTGTATTATGTTGTTGAAACCGATCGAGCAGAAAAAGTAAATAAAAAATAGAGAAGAAACGTGTGCGTTACATATTTGTGCCACATCTTGATATTTTATGATTATCATAACCGCAGGCACTACACACAGAAATAATTGCTGGTTGCGATGAAGTATGATTTAAAGTCAATAGTAAGAGAATAGCAGATTTATTTTTCATTGTTTCTTGATTGATTCTGGTTCGAATGTCAACCTTTTCTTTACCACCGCTTCGATATGAAATACGTTTATTTTTCATCTTTGCTCCTACTTCCCACTTAAAAGATACGACATACCTACTTCCGGTTTTGTTACAGGTAAAGGTAAAACAGATCTCAGTTGCATACATATATCGTAGTTGTAATGGTAAAATTGTCAAAGTGAATTTTATACGAAAGGTTTGATGATACAAAGTCAAGCTGAATTAGGCTTGTTTTAGAGTGTATTTACTCTGACCTGGCCCTGTCATTGTGTTCTATTTCCATTTTTTGCATACGATCCAGTTTGTTGCTCATTTTATTCTGTCTACAGTCCACACGCTTGGAATAACTCTGGCGCGGCGTAACCTACTATATTATACGAACCATCAAAGCCTAACGTTTTGACTTGATTTCCCCATGGAGTGGAAGAGTAGTAGTAAAAAAATACCCAGACAGGCCCAGGCAAATATGCTCTTTACTACTTCACTTTGCATCTTGCTTACGTGCTGTATATGTAATACACACACAAAATCCGGAATTCCTATGTATCCACTAAATTGTGTGTATTTTTTGAGCTATCTACATGTCTGCAATCTGAACACAGGTATATAGACGTGGTATTTTTAATGCATGGTAGCAGATATAAAAAGTAAAAGGGACCATTACCACAAATTCTTATATTATGGCTTTGGTTTGTAATACGTACTTTTTATATCGACAAGTTTTGTATTATAAATGTTCTTACAAAAACACAATACTCACGTTGCAGTTTTCTGAATTTTCTGTCTGTAGTATATAGGTATGCATAGCATCATCTTCAGTTTAAAAAACATTGAACAACAGAACATTACATGCTTTGCATCACCCTCCATTATCATCAACATCATCATCATCGTTGCTATCATTTCAGATCTGGCATGTGTGAGGATTTTCCACAAGCTTCTACTAATTTCTGCATTGGATGAGAAAAAAGTTCCTACTTCTTGCTTACAGTCATCACAGTGCTTAAACCAAAGGTATGCTATGTTCAGTCACAAAACTACAACACGAATACTTTTCTGCTTTTATATTTAACATTTAATATGGAATATCAATAAAAGTGTAACACATCGTCACCTTCCTCAGTTGCAGTTCTACTTACGATATTACATTACATTTTTAGAGCAGAAACGCATACACTAATGTTCTCAAAAGATCTTTAACGATCTAGCAAGCGAACAAGCCTATAGACCTAGGGTTTTGACTCCAGAAGAAGTACAGAAACATTTGTATTGTGTCGGTCGTTACCAGTATCATTACAATTTTTACTCTTTCGCATTCTCTTCATCATTGAGCATCCTACTTGGTTCAACTGGTTTTAGAAATATAGCTGTTGCAGGTCTCTGCAAATCTTAATGGTTTTAAGACGTGAACTAACCAACTCATAAAAATTCTTGCAATTCAAATCTATCCACATATTATAATCAATGCTAATACTACATATACACCACCACCGTCGTCGTCACTAAACTTTGTGAAAGGATTACTTGAATATAATATTCATCTCTCTCGTCATCATTTGATTAGTCGTTTGCCCGTGGCGAGAAGTGTTCGTTTGTTGGTGAGATACGCAACTCAAGATTTTACTCTGTAGTATAAAAAAGTAGAAGTGTTTCTTGCGCTCGTGGGGGAATTTCCACTCCTGCGTTCCACACAGTTTCCGCACACATCCACTTGGAGCAGTGTTCAAATATAAATTGAAACTATAATATTATGAGGGTATGAATGAAGAAGGCTGCTGGTGGTAGATTTTAGTTGGTTTTTTGAATTTTTAAAGAATTAATGGCACATTGCTGCCTCTTCTTGTTTGATTGAATCAAATAGATAAAAGTGTAGTTTTGCACGCATTTGTCATTCTGGATGGTGCTCATGTCTGGAGATAACACGACAACAGGAAAAGCAGCGGAAAATTCGCAGGGTGAAAGTAATACAGACTCAGTATCTAGTGACAGTGGAATAAGTAATTGCAGCAGCAGTAAAGAGGATTCAACAGGAAATCAGCAGCGTGCAAAATCTACTTCCCCTCCCTCTCAAAACCAGGAGCAGGAAGAGCATACAAAAAAATCAAACTTTTTTAAACGATTCCCACGTCGTGCCAGTGACCGTGATTATTCAGAGTTTTTTGACGATCCTTTCTTTTCGGATAGGTCTGGCAAGGTTTTTGGAAATAGAAGTGGTAAATTTGGGAATAAGCCGAGATTGAGTGAGCGGATTTTTGGCAATAAGAGAGCCAATTCTGTGTTTGATAACGACAATTTTGTGGACGATTTAAGGAAAAGAATACAGGAAGAGAAGAAAATGTTTTTTGACGGGGGCTCGGATCCGTTTTCGTCTGCCTTTGGGGGAGCAAGGCCTACGTCTCCTGTTGGTGGCACTGGAAGGGTAAGCATAATAAGCTTATTTGATTGTTTTAGCAGATAATAAATAATGGTTAAGTAAAATCATAATAATTATACATGTATAAATAAAAAAAAATTATAATTGGATTGATTGCGTATTTTCAAAGTGTTGATGCAAATCTTCCTTAAAATTGTGCGAGGGCGACTGATTAGCTATAAAAAGCAAACCGAACAACAGCACACACGTTGCGTCAAGTTTGACAGCAGCGTGATGATGCGATAAGGATGAGTCATTATAACAATTTCACTCATTTAAATATTTCCCAGGATCTTGCTTAGCGTATTATCACGAAGTTTTAACATTCAGCATTAATATTAACACTGGTGTTCGTCAAATATTCCGGTGCACTGTATTATGCAACTTGCTCAATGATAGAGAAACGCATAAAATTTCTTTGCAATGCATTCAATCATCATGGTTTGAAAAATAAGCAATAACAACTGGACAGTATAAAACTCCCTGGAAAAAACAAAAAGGAACCATTCTCGTTAGTTAGGTATTTGTTTGTCAGCAACTTTGCTTAGTAAAAGGTATAGATTTATGCCAGCAACAGTTAAAGTGTAGAGTAGAGTAGACCCTCTGCCAGCATCTTTTTTAATCGTGAAAATGTTGTGCTGTGTATCGGACGTAGACCTTGAAACATTTTTTATGTAGACATGGCTTGTGTCGTGTTTTACGATGACGAATTCCATTCCGATTATTTTGTCCGAAAGGATGACTCACTGGAACTGTGCCAGATTTGTTTTGCGTTTTTATCATTGCTGCGCTTTCCGTTAATCCTACCGAAATCAGGAAAATAATGCGTGATATAGCCCATTATGACTGTAGCTGTATGAATTTCGATTTGAAATGTGTGTATAAACCAAGCTAATTTGCCAATACAGTGCAGTGAGGAGACCCACAATATTTACATGTAAAGTGCGCTTATATTATTATTGCGGTGAATGCTATATACTTACTTAGGTATGCGATAGATAAATGCACCAAATAGTATATTTTAATTCATGAAGATGACGAGCTAGATTGGATTTTGATAAGATCAATGAAATATTACTCACACTACTCACAGTTTATTTTATGGAGACAGGAAATACATGTGAAGATAACTCGCAGTCGCAAATAAATGCAGCATCTGGTCCTACCATTCTGAATTCTGATAAATTTGATAATATCCAATTTTCAACAAAATTGTATTCAATTTGCTCCTAATAATCATCTCGCTTCCGCCGCCTAATGTAGCTGATTTCCTTTAGTAATCTTACAGCTAGAGCTGGAAAAATTCTTTGCGCAGATGTATCATGTATCCATTAATGCATTCATTCGTCTACCCAATTAGTAAAATAAATGTCTATCATCCATCATCCATCAGTCTGCAGAAGAAAAAAGTCATTAAATTCAATAGATACATAATATATACGCACAACAAAATACATCAGGTAATATAGCCGCAAGTGAATATCTTAAAGGAAATCAATCAGTTTCTTGGGTGCTGCTGATTTGACTGTTGGCATCTGACTTAGTCTGTATAGTGTACTGACGAGCGGAACAAGTCCATGTTTTGCATATAAACTACCGTGCTACTGACAAAATACGTACAAAAAATCGATATCCGCTAGCGTGATCGTAGAATATCTCAAGGTGAAACTACAATAAATAAACACCAGTATACGTTTTATGTACATGTCATCATCATGACTGCAGCTATTCACGATAAGGTCAAGATAATAACTGTAGTCAAATATATAAGTAAGTCGTCAATATCGCATTAGGAGGACAAATATTAACGTGCATCGTGCATGTAAATTGCATGTATATACAAATTACTGATTTTGTCCTACGATGTGTCCGTCTGTTGTTCTGTTCGTCAATTCGGATGCTTTTTGCCGAACGATTTTAAATTCCGTTTTGTTGCAATAAGTTCCTTATCATCATGACTTGTTGTCGTTCAAAGATGGAGGTCATAAGCCAACGACAACCGTTGAAAAGCAATCAAAGCAATTTACGTATCACCGTTATATTTTTGGATAAGAGGGAATATCGGGGTATTATCAAACCCGTCCCAGGTATTTTCAAATATTGGCAGATATTGATGCATGTTGAATAATATGGAGTTGTTCAAAGCGGAGACAATATTGGGCATGCAAGTTATCTATTTGCTCACTGCACAATAAGGCATGCGGCATGCGTGACATGAAATTTCAGCAAAAAGAATCACCAACATCAACATCCGATCATCACTCATTGTCATGCTCATGCATATGAACTATGAACAGTTCAAGATTTGTCTCAGTAATTGGCATCAATTATGCCAGTCTGTGCAGCAAATATATAACTCAATAATGTTTAATATTATGCTTCCGTCATCAATATGTATGTACATCAATCATATTAGCTAACAGATCAGGTCAATGAAAATTTAATAATTTTGAGTGAAACTGCTAACTGCTAGACTATGTTTTGTATTAGATAGTGATATAACCAAGCTGCCTAGTCATCTTATTATGCACTAGAGGTACCAATATTTACCTTCACTATCATGCTATGCCCAGCACATCTAGTTGATAATTGTTCATATTATCTTATCTATTTTATAGGCATTTACTGTTAATTCAATTGCAGTTGTTTTTTCCCTTATTTGGTGATTTAGAATAGCTGCAGATATGTATGTATTATGTCTTTTGTCTTGCATGCTATCACTTATGCTAATGGTCAATCACCAGAATCACCTCACTGCGGCAATGACAACCTTCCTTCTTTGTCTACTCAACTTGATTTCCCGTAAAAGGTGGTAT
Source organism: Lepidocyrtoides sp. E14 (assembly GCA_027743805.1). NCBI lineage: Eukaryota > Metazoa > Arthropoda > Collembola > Entomobryomorpha > Entomobryidae > Lepidocyrtoides > Lepidocyrtoides sp. E14. The sequence continues at coordinate 9,419 of JAHZMZ010000371.1, forward strand.
GCTGCTGCTTGCAAAATGCTAAAATACATGTAGGCCATTGCAGTTCATCGTTACTGTACTTGTGTAGATGTTAACTTTCAGCTTTCTCGTCGTCACTACTGTCATCATCATCATCATCATCGTGTATATGTATTCTCATGAGATCATCAAAATTCAAAACACAAACGAAATAGGAGAAATGAAAAATAGTCTGATATGATATGAACTTAATATTACTGGTTTTCAACTGGATAAGTTTGACTGCATCCAGTTTTTCGGGCTAAAGTGCCCATTACATGGTGACCAAGATGGCTTCCAGACGCATTGCTGCAAAATTATTTCATTTGGAGAAAATATCACTTTTTATTCTTGTCTGTGGGCTTTGCTTAGTCATCTTTTGTTATGTTTTTCTCTATTATCAAAGTTTCCCCTGTTTCTTCTTATATATCTACATATTATATACCATGGGCGTAATTGCTTGTGAAATCAAAAATACAACAAAACGGTTTGCTTACAAAACAATTAGAAAAAATTATAGAATGAATAACGGTGATGAAAACCATTGCACAGCCTATTTTTCTCTACTTTGAAGTAGCAGTGGTCTTTGCATTGGAGTATATCTTGTGGTTATAAATTTTGACTGACCATCTTGTGACTGCTCATGGTTAATGTTATTCCATTTTCCTTGCCATACTTGCAATAACTATTATTTACTACGACAAGTCTTTCTAGACCCAATCTGCTAAGGCATAGTTTAAAACCGTCTATTTTAGACTAGGTAGGCTATGTATCTATAACTTACTCTGTCGCGTTGTTAATGCATCACCAAATTCATCATGTGTCATTGTATCTCCTTTAAATATGTTTGAGTTAATTTGAGCCTTATTTTCATGATTGTCAAGAAGTGTTTACGCGTGGGCGCCTGTTATTGCTGTTTACACTTGACACCATGTTTAGGTGGATAGGTAAGTTTTGTTTTGGTTCTCTTGGTCAGTTATTTTTTTAATCAGTGTACATACATAATTTCAGCTCAGCAGTCAGAAAAAATCAGGTACATATTTAGACTTTTATGTTCGTTGGTCATTTGGAACATGCAAAAATAGTCATCACTTAAGTAAGAAATTGTGATGTGTGTTTAATTTGGAGACTAATGATACGATTAGTATAATTGACAATGATCTCATAAAGGTGACTAGGTATATTTTTATTATAGCACTCCAATCTAAAGCCCTCTAAACTTTTGGCAAATTTTTAAAGATGAGCTTTCAATTTTTGTGTGAAGCTACGCTAGGTAAATACACAATTGTTTTCACCTTTTACAAAGTATTGCATACGTAAATAGCTTTTTACCAATTAATGTCAAGTGGAAAATATACAATAATTATTATTGGATCTAATAGAAAAAATGGTGTTCGATTTTAAACGCGTGGAAATACACATCAAATATACATATTACATTTTTTTATGCTCTGTCGTTTATGTAGTGTTAATTGGAGTCATTATGTCATTTCACAATAAAATGATGGGTTGATGTTGATTCATTCATAAAATATGATGATGTCATCCTATCCTTCACCACACAACACAGCTGCGACTACCAACGCAGAAGTCTTTCGGTTTAAACGGGTTATCGTTATACTATACAATTTATCCACAAGCACGGCAACTTCATTATTGCACTTCAAAATCATAGCTGAAATGTATTGTATGCCAGCAATCCTGCTTAGATGATTTTGGGGATTATGTGTGTAAAATTTGCAATTATCGATTGAAAATAATTATCACAACTTGTTGAGTTGAAGTGTGGAAGTAGTGAGGAACGATGATGTCATTCTTGTTTGTATGAAAAAAAGTTATATTCACTGCAATTACTATAACATGCATCCCACACAAGTGTAAACACGTAAAGTGGTATAGGCAATATTGGAAACACAGGTATTTAAAAAAGCTCTATCTGCAATCAGTGCAATGACAGACTCGTCGTTAAAATTTTCTCCCGACTATATATTTGTATACCTAACTAAACATGCCTGCTGCGCACCTTGGAATATCATTCTTATTATTGTTTTGATGCATTTGATAGTGCGCAATTTATCGTCATGTTTTAAATTGACGTGAGTCGAATTAAAAACTTTTTCAAATAACCTTTCCGGCTTATTCTTTATTTATTTTTTTAAAAAATTTCTACACCCACAAGACCATCATCAAAAAAATTATCTGTATACAACATGCAAACGTGTACTATATAAACTCAAGTTTTTGGAGAGTCATTGTTAGAATACAATTAGGTTAATATCAAATACTCGTTTGAATTTGAATGGGGGAGGAAAGGATGCAATACAATTTTCGACTTTATTATCAGCAAGAAGTATATATAAGTATTATAAGCAAATGACATAATATAACCCCGCACTTCGGTCTCACCTTGATTCTTCCTTTCAAGGTCATTTCATTTCTCGTGTAAAAATTTTTGTTTTTCCTTTTTTAATTTTTTATTACGCTGTATACCTACATTGCATTCTCTGTACCGCAATCAACTTATTTTATTATTGACAAAGTCGTCATCATGCATCGTTAGGGTTTGCTGAGAAGATAAACCTACATTATTAAAAACATAAAATTTCGGGTCTCGTCTCATTCATTTTCATATCCCATCTTTCCTATTTTACCCATTCACCGAGGCCATCACGCCAACTGATTTTATAAAGATGACTCTTTTTCCAAAAGAAATAATTATGCCATGCATAAAAGGGTGTAGTTACTATAATATGTTGCACTAACAAATAGAAGATAGACTGGCCAAATTTTCTCAGAGACAGACAATCACAATCAATCTCTTCTCTGTATAAGAAAGCATACATTTCAGCATTCACCCCGCAATTACTCGCTGGTTTGTTATTGTATTACGCATAGAAACTTTGCAAAATTTTGCATGCAATGCCGGATAAGTCGAACCGAATGCGATGTTAATGATCCAGAATACTACTTTGTATATTTCAAAACGAATGTGTATTGAAGAAGACTAGGGGCTAAATATGTGTTTTTATGATACAAAAGTAAATGATGTTTTTTGTGCAAACGTCCACACTAAGGGTTGTACTGTATTGCGTATATACCACTCATGAAAAATTGCAAACAGGTTACTATTAAAATCCCTATGGCTGGTTCCTTAAATGGAAGTCACAATTTTTTTTACAAGAGTATTAACGACCACCTATTCCCTTTTACGCCAACTGAACTCACAATTTGACACATCTATATGTACATAATTTCTGCGCAGATAGATGATAGTAGATCGGAAATAATGGCGACGACCAAATGCCAGTATATGCATGTATCTGCTATTATACGACATTGTGACATGTTACATTACACAGACATTGTTGATTGTTAGACATGAATGGAGAAGATTCAAATGTACAAATTTTTGCCTTTGAGAATTTAATAGGAACATAGATAGCATATTTTGTCAGGCTACAATAAAATGTTTTACAACGTTTTTATGAGAAAATGTTTAGATACTTGGTCTTTTTTTTGTACAGCGAGCTAGAATGTTCCTCGACTTTTTTTTTGCACGAAGCACTTAAATATTTTAATCTTGTTACCAAAAAAAGAGCTATGAAATGTGTATGTCATCATCATTTATCCTGTTCATTTGTTGTTCCCAACACAAAATCTAATTTATGCGTGTGTAGATATTTTGGCTGGTCGCTATTATAAAGCCAATGGTCGAGCTACACTTTCTTTCTCAGTTGAAATTTTGGTTTTGTGAAGAATAGACTCAAGGTGCATTAGGACGAAAACAAAACAAATGATTAGTGTAAACTTGGCCGTAACGCAACACATTTACTGTGCCATTTTTCTTGTACTACGGTACTGTTGTTAACATCACTACTTTGCACAAATATAGTGATGATTTCATTTTTGTTTATATGTTTTTAGTTGTACATTCGTATGTGCAGATAGATACTGAATTACACCGCAATTTATTTAGGAAGTACCATTCCAAGAGTTATGTTAGTGCTAGCTTGCCGCAGCAAAGTGCTGAAAGCTGAATGGTACTAATTACTCGTAATTTACACCACGACGACATCACGGGGAATCCTTAGGTATAGTTTGCTGCCGTCGACGTGGTCGGCAATCAGAAAAGTTTCAAAGTCATCGGCATTTAAAAATTCGTGAAAGTGTGGGAGCAACAAGTACATTTCATGTTAGATGAAAGAAAGCATGCTTCCATAATAAAAGAAGAAATCGGACATTATTCCAACATAAAACGCAACGCCCAATCTGTTCCTCGGGGCTCTGTTGATTAACAATTTTTACCATCATGTTTTGTGTGGGAAATAAATAGTGTGTCCCAACTTACATAAAAGATATTTTCATCGCTATATATCGCTAAACTTAATTTCTTCAAGTTAGTCGTAGTTCTGATTTTTTATATGCAAACTTCTCGTGATCCTCTTCCAATGTAGTCTTGTGTGTGTGCTTGGACCAGGTGTACCTTGAACTTGAACGTAAGCCATTCCAATAACTTTGTGCGAAGGATATAAGTGGGTTATTCTTGAAAATCTTATTCAGTAAAGCTTGTGAGGTTGAAGCATCTTGGCTCAGAAAGTCAAGCAGTTTAGTAATCAGCATCTGTGTGGAGATGTGAGTAATGCATTGCATTGACAAGCTTTTTTTGCAAACAGTACCAGTAATAGACCAGTGCAGAAAATTGCCATTTTAGTTGGATTTGTAACAGCGTCAAATATTTCAAATCGCATTTTTGCGTCATCGTGTTTCCGATTGACTGACAGGTTTCAATCGTTGAGTGTATATACATTCCGTCTACATCTCTTTAGTCAACCTCGACTCGGAAAACATAATATATATTAATTTTCTATCAAAAATTAACGCCAAACGCTCACTTAGGTAAGTAAAAATTCCTGAATAAAATGCGTATCATCATCACCTTCAATATTATTGCATGTAATATATTAAGAAGTAACATGATGGTTACACTGCTGAAAAGCATTTTTGAATTCTTATCTCTAATAATAGGTATGCAAGTTTTTCCACTTTTCCACAATTCCAATTTGGTTGGCGTGATAAATTTTAGTAGCGTAATAAAAGAAACATGAATACTACATGGATGCCACACTGATCTAATAAATGTTTCCTTTGCTGTTTATGCTCGTGTTCATAGCACTTTTGACTTGAATGCATATTTTTGAAACTAAGTTGATCAGTGGTGATGGTGGTGGTGTTAGGTGGGGTGTCCTATTAGAAAAATATATATAAAAAATCGCATAAAATAAGTTCAGAAAACGCGTGGGCGATTTGCGAATGCAGTTTGTTTGCCGCTACTTATGTACGAAAAAATTGAAATGTAGCCAAAATCTGTAGGCGATTTCACGGGCGTAAAACGTAACTACCTAAATACACATTAGTTCTGTGTAGGAAAGATCCTTCTTTCCTTCGAAACAAATCCACAAAAAGAAATTCAATTTCAAAAATTTACAACGCAGTTTTCTCAATACTCTTAAAACATCATCGTATTTACATACATGAGGGTATTTATTCCACTCATGACGCATTTCGGTTTGACACATGCATTGGTCTTATCAACTGATCGTGAGTTATATAAACACTAGCACACTGGACACAGATTTGCGACGGGAGTAGTCTGTAAGGCTGTGTTCATAAGTGTATAGACAAATTTGATTGATTTTTAGGATTGCACTGCATGCATTATGAATGAATATGTAAACAAATTGGAGTTTAAAACAAATAATTTGAAGAATGGTTTAGTCTGTTAGACCTTAAGTCTCCCAAATATATAACAGACATGAGCTCAAAATAATCTCTTAGAATGACATTAGAGCTTTTGGGAGCATATCTTTTTCACTTCCTTCCCCAATATGTTGGCGTTTGGATGGAGGTGAGACGTCATTTATCTTGGGATATTATTTTGTCACTTTGCAAGCTGCAGAAAGTATTCCATATTTTAAACATCAAAAATAGACTCGCTCTTCTTATCACAGGATAATATTTGCTGCGATGATTACGTTAAAATTTGGAACAAAAATTCAGAGTCCACTAGGGGAGGATGGCATTATATTATGTGCATGTACGAGTTTAAGTTACACTACAATCTTGCTAAAGATTTTGCCCATACGATGAATAAAGACAGCTCACATTATAATTATTTGCTGCAAGAGCTTTCAATATAGCAATTGCAAATAGTTGGCTTATCCCTACTAAATGACATGTGCATGTAAGCATATTCTTCTTATTATGCAATACAGTAGCAGAACATGTACCTATCTAAACAGCATATGCGTTGTGTCGTGCCATGCCATGTATTTGGAACAAGACCACGGTAGGTCTTTTTTTGAAAAGTAGATCAAAAACATTCTTACTAATCGTTTTTCTTTTCCAAATGTCATGGTTGTATTAACGGTTTATTGAGAACAACCAGAGCATCAGCAGTCTTCTTGATCATGATGATGTCTTTTTTCATTTTCTATTGTCTTTGCTCTCTTTTTAGCAAACTATACATTTTTGCTTTCATTTCGTGAAAGGTTACATGCTCATTAAAGCAGCAACAAGCCCCAAAGTATAGTTTTTGATGCGTATGATAATATTGGCCTTTACTCTAATGGTTGAATAGCCTTATAGGACAATAATTCTGCTGCTGCAGAGGTCTTGGTTTGACTATATAAATTATGAAGAATATGATCATTTTGGGGTAAGCTGAACCTTGACGTAAAATGTTAGCTGTTCGAGCTGAGTGATTACTTTAAGCAAGTAAATGTACTAAAAACTCAGAAAAAGCCTGTTTTGTCTACTCCTCTTCCTTTTAAAATTATCATAGATGACGTATGATACATAATAATTAGGGACATGCATTTTTTAACTGGTTTAGGATGAGTTTACAAAATAGAAAAACAACATTTAGTGTCATTAACCAAAAATAAAACAAATGAATTTTGCGCACTTATTAATACCATAAGAAGTGAAAGTTGTTGTACTATTGTGGCGTGTATTTAGAAAAAAACTGGGTTGATGTATTGCAATTTTGCATCAAAAGTTCATAAATTCCTTACAGGTGTGCTCCAATGGACAATGGCTATATTAATGCGCGACGAAATTAAAAGTTTTGTTGCTTGTAACTTTTAGCTCAGTTTGACATTGAAATATAGATAGTAGATACCTATGCATCATTGGAAAATCTTGTGCTTGTGACTGACCTTGGGCTGAGAGCACGTTATTGAGGTGATATGAAAACTTTTTGCGGCTGCTATGAAAAGCTATGCTATGCTGGTGAGAAAAGTACAAATAAGTTACCACGCTTTACGCAAATCAACTGCCCAACATTTTCTAGACGTTATTCATGTTAGTTACAATATTACCAAATTGGTATAATGCGGCCCAAGTTCATCATCAGCAATGAGGTGAAACCGAAACCAGTGAAAATCGAATGCATGTATTTATGTGTCATCGTATTCATAATATGCAACTGCTGCAATACAAAATGTGAATTCACATGATCATTATATAGTTTACATTATATAATACATAATGTAAATGGTGAAGATGAGTTGTTTGTAAAAAAAATGTCCATTTTTCATAAATTTGTGTATCTACGTTCACATGCGAAATTTTCGAATGTATCTTGAAGCAAGCATGGCCTAGAGATGGAGTGTTCCCACTCATTTTTCTTACTGGAATACCTACTTTCTGTCAATTTTGTATCTTTTCTGGAGCTGCTTACGTAGAATTTATTGGAAAGTGTAGGTGTTGATTTTTTAGTCTTACGACTTTAATATACACGAAATTTTGCCATACTGAGTCGAAGTCAGAGGCTATTATGAGTATTATACCCATTCAGCGACAAGACAACGCACCTTTTCCTTGTTGATGCATTGACAATTGAATATGGTAGACCATGGGTCAAATGAAGCCGGCCAAAAGCCATTAGTGGGTGGAAAACAGTAACTAATTACTAATTTATTAATTCTTACCACGACCCAACCCAATGCTCAACAACCTGCGTGCCAGCATTCACAAGAACAGAAAATGTCCCAAATTTTAAACATGCATGAATCAATGTGTCCAACAGATCACTTAAAGCTACAAAATACCAATGGTCCATCCCAACCCAATATCTATGCAAATATGTATTGATTTGAAAAATGAATAGATTTCAATTTTCACTTGTTACATATTTTATAATGTTAATTTTATATTGTAAAAGTAATGTAGATGTAGGTCAATGGAAAACGCTGACAAATTGAAAGTAGGGTTCTGTCTGACCTGATGTATTTAAACTTAAACAGGCCGTGCCTTGCGTGGCTGCCTCTTGTGATTTCGCCAATTTAGATGCATTACGCGTAATGGCGTAATTCACACTTACTTGCTGTTTTGACCTTATGTTGCTTGTGTTTTCGGCTAAAAGTTCATAAACAACCTATTTTTGCTTATTCCCTCAACTTTAAAAATATATTTTACCGTTCGCATTTCACATTTTCGCCCAACCGAGAACTGTATGTTGAGTAATATAAATTCTAGTTTCAGTGATTAATGACTAATAATAGCACAAGATCAGTTGGCATCTTGTTGTTTTTGCACCAACTACTACTGCATATTCAGTATTTACATACTAGATTCTCACTAGCTTTTTACAGCTAGTAATTAATTTAATATTATTTATTACCTTTTTGTCATCGTCAACTATAATTGCCTCTCCTTGTAGTATATACGATGAGTGATGTGATGACAATATAAATAAGGTATCATCATCAAGTAATCGTCTACACAGACAACACACATAATGGCGACTCTTGAACCCTAAAAGGCAAAGAGTACGCGGATTGGTTGACTAACAACGATTGCGAGAAAGTCATCCTGATTCATTGTGCTTGACTCGGGTTTGAGGCAACTTTTTAAAAAGGTGCACGCAATGTAAAATAGAAAATCCTTTGCACACTCACTCGCCCCACGACTATGAAGACAAGACAACCAACTACCACACATACACAAAAGACAAAAAGTATGCAAAAATTATATGATGATCATGATTGTTTCATTTGAAATGTGTTCATGGGAGTTGAAGACACTATGAGGCATAATATGAACCACTATTGCATGAATAAAATAGAAAGGTGGAAAAAGATGTGTTCCGCAATGTAGTAAATTATAGTTTAGCTGTTTGATGTTTGAAGCTAAGCCAATTGCAATCCAAATTAGGGATGATTTTAGAATGCTTCTTGGTGAATTGTTCGACAGTTCTTGTGCCACACCACACGTATTCATTTAAAGACAAAATACTCATGTTACTTTAATTCATGTGTTTTTTTGTTACAATATTAGGGTGCTAAAGGTTGTAACTCAGAATAATGTACATATGATAATCTTACATGTTGAATGAATATTTTGGTGTTTTTATCACAATTATTGCAGTAATTTCAATCCCCATTTCCCAAGATCCCACGCTCGAGATTATTGTATAAAACTAGAATAAATATTATGTGCACTTTAACATCCAATGACCTCTTCCGTTTTGTGGTCGTTTTACGCTCGTATCTATATGAAAACGGAATTTTATCCAGTTTTCCAAGATTAGATTGAAAAATATTTCTTGACAGGTTGTATGAAAAAAATGAGAATTGCAGTCTTTGGTATGAATTGAAATCCTGTAAGTTTCACTAAAAGTACACCTGTGTCAACACATCAACACATTTTCAGAAAAACTGAAGTAGACAAATAATATGTATAAAAATGTTATGCTGTTTCCAAAAATATAAACTGCTACAATCGATTCGAATATGTGAACCAATAAAACTGACACAGAGTTTTACGACGTAGTTGCTTTTAATCAGCTATACCAAAGTGACTCCAATTTTTCATCTGACATTTTATTTCTGATTTTGCAGGCCAATTTCCCCTTTGAAGATCTCCGAAGTGGTGCTAGAGCAAGATTTGACGAATTTGCTAACCGCCATCCCATGTTTTCCACAATGCGTAATCAGCCAGCGTGGAACCTCGACGATCCTTTCGGTCATCACGGTTTTCCATCGCGAGAGCGACATCACTCTGGGTCATCTGGTGCGGGGTCGGGTGCCTCCACTGCAAGCACTGGAGAGGAGCGGGTTATTCCTATTCAGATTATCCGAGACGATCCTCCTAAAGCTCCGCAGCAGCAGCAACCACAACAACGAGGAAAGTCACCGTCTCCACCAACAGCTGCTCCAAACAACGTAGCTCGAGAATCATCGCCACAACCACCATCAGCAACTGGCCCACAGAGATGCAACACGGAGCCTAACCATTCAATTTTTGTTGATGAAAATCGTGCAGCCCGAGCACAATCTGCTCCACCAGTTTCCCAGAACGGGAACGAAAAAGTTGACTCAAAAACGAACATCGATTCTAATGAAACGAAACCTCAGTCAACTCAAGTTGGGGGAAATTGTAGTAAGTCACCAAAGAGTGAACCAACAGTAGGCTCCAATACCGTAGGTGGTGGGCGAAGTATTCCTATCTTTTTCGAGGGTCGCAAGATGCCTTCTTTTAACGCCAGTTCAAACGGAAGCTGTAACAGTGGGCAGAGTCCTCCACAAGCAAAGGTATCTCGTCCTGCCGAACGCTCTCCAACTCCCCCTCCCAAGAAACCTGCCCCACCCAAAGATCCTTTAGCTCAAGTAAGTGCCGTTTCAGAGGAAGTGAAAGAGCTGGAGAAGCAGGTTGATGAGTTCAAAGGAAATTCACGAGAAGACAGAGAATTTATTGTCCTGGATGAAATGTTGACTCGCTGTCTTATAAAGTTGGACGTGGTTGAAACCGACGGACGGGATGACGTTCGAACTACCCGAAAAGAGTGCATTAAGTACATACAAAGCTGTATCTCCAAGCTAGAACAAAAGACTTCTCCTCCCTCCAAGCCAGATGAAAGTGGGGAAGCTGAACAACCTATGGAAGTGGCATCTCAGGATTCAAAAACTGGAGAGACTGAAAAAATGGACACCAATGGTTCCCAGTCGCTCAGTGCTGCTGAGAAGGAGAAAGAAACCGGAGGAACAGACAGTGGAGGTCAGAAAATGGACACCGATGCCTCTAATAGTAATGCCCCTGTCAGTGTCGCTAAATTAGTTCAGTCGTTTAGTGAAGGTCAGAAAGCATAAAAGCTCAAAGCTTGCAAAAACAAGTACGGTGACCTGTTACGACTAAGTCTGTTTCGAAAGCGTTGATTAAAAGTAGAGCAGTTAAAACCATCCTAATTAACGAATATTCTTTTAAAATTCAATGTTGAAAATGTGTTAGTGTTAGACACTTTATTATTATTATATGCTTAAATTACCTATGTATGTATATTTTATGAACACCTTAGTCAATTCTAATAAATTTCACGTTAATATCAGATGATCTTATACTTTAACTAGTACATTTTGCGGTTATGATTGGTCGTTGTAAATGTATACATACATATTAATAAAGAGCTGTTAATTTCAATGTCCAATACTTTTTGATGTTTCGTCTACTGATTATTTAAGTTTGCTGATATTGTTATTTCGTACTAATATGTTGTTCAACTTGTTTCCCTCCGAAGTATTTACTATTCATGAGTTAAGTTCATGCACTTAGCAAAACACATTAGGTTCCAAAACATACAAGAAATATTTGTATTTTAAAAACATTATTTGCGTATTAATAAAAATTAGAGCAAATTCATTTTAATGAGTGTTACAAATTGTAACTTACAATACTTTTATTGCATCTCTGCCTGTGATACACACTAAAATCAAATTTGCTTTGCCACGTTGATATAATATATATTCTGTATCTACGCAGTTATCTTACAAATTCTATTCTAACTAGCAAAAAACGCATGTTTGTGTGTATAAAACGTCTTTGTAACCACCTTATAATAATTAGAAAACACAAAATTTGCAATTAATAGTATACGTCATGGTATAAAATGCTCTAATCATTAGAATTTTACATTATGATATCTTCAATCTTTAGATTAATAATAATATAAGCAACAAACATAAAAAGGTTATACAAATTTGAGTTTGAAAAATAAATCATCCATCTTAGCCATAAAATGACCGATACATGCCGCTCCAGTCAAAAATGCCGGATTTCGTACTAATTAATGTTGTGTGTGTGTATAGACATTCAACGATCTCCAACCGGCTTTCGTACGTTTATGTATGATTGTATGTACATGTGCAAATGTTTAAAACATGGCTTGCTGTATTTGTGTCACGCTGACTGAACTCATTTAAATAGCACAGTTTCAAGTGCTTGTAAAACAAAAAAGTTAAAAAACAGTCTACTATAAGAAATTTGTCATAATAAAATTGTTTTGTTGAATAGTTTGCTTGTTTAATTTAGAATTATCAGTCTTAAGTGTCTTTGTTTACTGGTACTGATCAAATATGACAAGTACAACAGTGCACGACGCTGTGACCAAGAAATAACATTGATTGTAAATAGGAAACTATTCGAATCGTTAATCATCTCCTTTGACTAATTCTTTGATTATAAGCGATATGTGTTATAAATAGGTACAAAGTTTTCTTTGATTGAGTATGTTGTGCTGTGCTTCTTGTATAACATTAATTAAGAATATAAATACTGCATCTCTGTACTATACTGGTTACCTACATAATTAGCAATAGCACTACTATCACGCTAATGACAGGTTTTTAAAAATTAAGAGCATATTTATCGTACTGTAAAATTGTGCAGCATTGATTTTTGATTCTTATACTTTGAAAAAATAGTTGAACCAGATTAAATATTATATGTTTATATTGATCTTTTGATGACTTAATACCTTACATAGGTTGATTTTAAAACATTGGCAAATCTGTTGGAAACTTTGGTAGATAGGGGAGGATCACTAAACTTGTCAAAATTTGACTACCTATGTATTTACTTTCTGACCTTTCTGACTTTTGAATATAGGTTTAGTAGGACAATTGTACGAATGGATTGTGAAAGGCAGAATTCATGATGTATGAATATATTATGTAGTACTACTAAAAGCTATTGTAATTTGTTTTTGCATATTTTAATTCAAAAGTTGTTTACAGTGAAGTTAGCTTAGAATTAAAGTACGCAGTTTAGAAAAGTAATCCAGTGTTACTTACGATGAAGGTACATTAAGGACATATATACAAATTTAAAACTATGTACTATTATTTTCTTCATGCCATGCTGTCTGTGTTTTGTTGAAGTGTGTAAAGTGTAAAGTATCCTAATAGAAGTAGCTATTATTCTATTAAAGAATACTTTAAGTATGTGCAGTTTTGAACTTGTAGAGATAAATCTGCTAAATGTATGGCAATTATGGCAAATAAATAAATAATGGGCTAACATCAAGCTGACTAAGTGATTTTATTTGAAAAAGATTTTTTTTGTGTTGAAGCATCTTGAGTTTATATCTTCATATTGTATTTACATGTACATATTATGCAGAGGAAAACAGTGCTCATCAATAAGTATTTTTAGCACGTAATTTATAAAAATGGCAAACACAATATTACAGAATTTGAAAGAAAGAGACTCTTGCTGTCCCACTCGAAAAGTAAGGAAATATTCTGATATCACAAATAAATCTTGTGTTTCGTTTGCGTATGATAAAATTTCAAAATGAATTAGCACAATTAAAAGTCAGAAATGAAGAGTGTAATCAGAGATTTTAATCAATTCCCATACTTTCAATATTATTTCGTCTTTTGGGCTCTGGAGTCAATATTTTTGATGGATTTGTTTTTGGCGAATTCAAGATAACAGGAATGTGGATGTCAAAATTGCAAATTGTAAATTTGTAAACAACTGAATTGTAAAATTCAATTTCATAAAATATAGTTTCGCTGTCTTGAAAAATGGACAAATTATTATTTTGGGAGGTAGTTCAATTACAGATCAATGAATAAATAATTCGAAAACATGCATGCCTATACTTGTTGTCTATAATGAAGGGTAGAAACTATATTTCATCGTTTTGTGTTGAAATAGGTCTTTCAATAGTTTTTGTCATCGTGCACGGTCAAGATTAGAAAATGCTTTTCAAAAAAATTGATTGTACATACACATACCTAAGAAACAAATAAGACTGCTGTTGATTTAGGTTAGGCTATTTTTTTCGATGTTGTCTCCCCAGGATTGGGTGTGGGATGCGTTTTCCCTTTATGACACCCTCTACAATTATATGCTCCCATTCATTTTGCGTATGGACACAAAGGGTCGCATAATTCGAGTTGAGGGTTCAAAATTCAAACGCATCATTTGGTGCTGGAGTGTATTCGTGAACGTAGTTATTTTACTTTGCGTATCCAGTTCTTACGTGTTAGTAAAATGGTTTGTACGACCCAAAAGCGTTCTTGCAGTGCAAGCTGCGGCTGCATTTTCAATTCTCTTGATTGGAACCCTCGTTTCATATACCTGTCTGGTACATTACATTTACAGGGAGGACCACGTATTGGGAGTCAATACATTGCTAAAACTTCACTTGTCTCAAACAGGTATGCAAAAGCAAAATGCAAAGATTCGAAAAGGACGTGTATTGGTTGATTGCCTCATGATAATCATAAAACATGAAATAATTAAGTTCATTGCAATCATCCATTATATAGAAACAACAACGATGCCCAAGAACGTTGCCGGAAAGCGGAACAGAGATATGAAACAAACTATAGTCGGTCGGGCTATGAAAACCATGATATGGGGATTTTGGTTGATTCCTGGAATAGTCCCTATAGCCATAGTTGAAGGAGCGGATCCTCTTCGAATTCTTCTTCTGGACTTAGTTCCAATAAAATGGATGGATAAATATCCAGTTCACGTATTACTTGCATTACTTCCAGTTCGTTTTGTACTGCTTACAATGGCCGCAATGGAAGTAAGTCGATTCTTTGCCATGTTCTTTCTACTCTTCATATCTGGAATCATCATTTATGTCGATTGCATTGATTGCTTCATCGTTAAGAATGCAAAATCATGTACACCTTTGACCAAATCCTGTTTTGATCAGTTTACCAACATACGATTAATTGTGCAAATCCTTACCAACGTTCTGCACAGAGAAATCTGTTGTCTTATGTTCACAGGTTTTCTCATTGCCGTTACTGCAAATGTTGCAGTTGTGCAGTGCTACTACATCATTCCGTGGTATATTTACTGCACTGCTGTGTTCACTTTCTATATTACAATGATAATCATCTATTGTACTTTACCATTTGGCACTGCTGTTAATGAGAAAACGGCGTTTGCCCTGGATAAATGGAAGGGCAAGCTAGTAAACTGTGCACCATATCATAATAGTAAGTTGGTTAGAAAAACTATACAGGGTTTATGGCCCATTTCAGTCAGTTGCGGACCATTCTTTAAGTTAAAGCGGCAAACAAAGTCTACTTACCTTGTAGCAATATTTGATACCAGTGTTGATTTAAATATTACCTTAGATATTCCACGTATTTTTCGTACTGGTTTATAAAGGGAGTCTCTATAGCCCTTGGGGTCTCCAAGCTGGGGAATAAGTTTTGGAAACACGAAAGTACACATTGCCCCCTCCTCTACGTGTGTGTATCTTCGTATACCTTACGCATTTTTTTACAAAATTGTGTAGCATTTTTAACTAAAAACCTGACAAACAAAAACAGTTCTAAATCTAATTAGGTACTCATTTGTGAACTATGAAGTTTCAAAGTAACTTGTTGGTTTCATTTTTTCCGTCCGTCCATCCGAACGATATCTCGAAAAAAGCTTTGAATTTTTAGATTATGCTCTTGGTAATCCATAGCCAGTAACTCTAGGCCTAGGGACCTTAACCTCCCATTTTACAGCATGTTGGATAACTGGAACCATTAGACTATGACTAGGTGTGACATGCGACATATAATTTGAAAGCTCTCTGCATATTTTGAATTAATACTTTACTATTCGATGGTTTCAACGTTTGAAGATTTCAAATTATGGTAGATATGGTGAGTGGGGTATCAGTTAATCTACTCTTCGGGATAAAGGTGACTATAATAATATTTAAGTTGTTTATTGCCCCACGGTTGTCTTTGATTTACCTGCTGAAAATCGGTAATAAATTTATAATTCCGTCACTTTGCACGATGAGTTTATTTACAACTGTGTACTAACCACTTTCTGCTTTTGTTAGCTTTAAAAATATAAAGCTGCGTTAATTTTATTGGACTTTCACTTTATGTACACTGGGGAAAATGATTTTTAATGAACGAATTACTAATCAATAACGTAATATGTAAAGCACATAAAAACTTTGATTGGAAAGCAATAAATTTCAATGATCAAAAAAACATCATTATAAAAATGAACATTATTTGGAAACTAATAATTTTAAATGGGAAAATACATGGGGATGTTAATGAGGATTTGAGAATGAGGATGAAATGGTGTTCAAGGCCCCAGAGACAAATTTCCATTCAAGACTACATCAGAGTTTGTCTTCAGTCATCATGAGGTATTCAGATTTTATGCGTAAAAAATAGTTTACAGACCTAAAATAAAATAAATCTCAGACTCCTATAAAACTGAAGACGTCAAGGGATGTCCCATCGCACAAGCTGGATTTCCTTATGAAATATTTCAGTCGTTTCGTATGACATGACTCATATCCGAACTCATGAAAGTATCATACAATTATGATGCCTACGTAGTATTTACTAATGGTGAGTCACTGTGCATGTATGCTGTACGGCATTTTATGATACAAAGGGCTGAAGTGAAG
>JAHZMZ010000372.1:0-12768 GCA_027743805.1 Lepidocyrtoides sp. E14
ATTGAAGAACATATTAAATCATAACCCACAACTACGGTCACTGGTCAAAGCAAAAGAGGAGAAACTAAATAACACAATTCAAGCCTTTCTTATTACACCGATTCAGAGAATTCCACGTTACAAGCTATTATTGCAACAGCTCATTAGCTATGCCCCAACTGACTCAGAGGATCCGACATCTAAAGCCCTTCTTGGTACGTTAATTTTGGAAAAAAGATTAACTTATAATTTTATAAGGAACAATATGAATTTCTAAAAGTCTAGGTATACGTAGCAATGAGATCACGTGATATGTGTTTAAAACCGGTTGTGTGAGAAAATTACGTTAATATCGTTAAAAAAATGTTCCATCATTATTTTATGTACAGATTCCATCAAACGCTTGGAACAAGTGGCTCAGCACATGAATGAGATGATAAGACAGCATGAGAATTCGTGCAAGCTAGTCGACATTGCCACATGGATAGGCAAAAACTATCACGGTACTTTGGTAGAACCTGGGAGGTATTTTATCAAAAGTGGAATAGTATTGAAGGTGAGTGCAAAAAAAAATACAAAATTGCATCCATTTAAGCAAATGCCATTCATTTATATGAAATGCTTTGAATCGCTATAATTTTGACAGCTGCCCAATGCTACTATTCAGCAAAGTCTTACTGGAAACAATCAACTATTCTTAATTCTGTTGAGTGATCAGCTTATCTCTTGTAAAATCAAATCAGAGATTGGAACAAAAGGCTGTCTTCAGCCTAATCTAGTTCTTCCCTTGAAGCGATGTATTGCGTCTGTAGTTGATGTATATGCAGAGGTAAATGAACCATTTCATGATGCAAATGTACAGGAAAAAGATAAGAGTGCATGTAATGCTGTATACTTAATGCAGGTTTTAATGTAAATGCATATTTGTTTGAAAACTCAAGGTGGCTTGCGAGGGTGAAATTCTAAAGTTTACATTATCAGATCCCGAAGAACTTCAAGAATGGGTGACAATTATAAACGAATCATCTCGCGCATTAAAAACCAGATCAGCCACCCTTAAAAAGCCGTCATCCAACGCAAAACCTCTGAGAAAGGAGCAAATCAAGGATATTGTAAAGCGACAAAAGCGAGGGATCAAGCGAAGTCGCGATCCAGATGGTTCTCCAGCTCCTACACCTGGAAAACTAAGGAGGTTTATGAACATTTCTGAAAAATTGGATCAGATTGCTGAGTATTTTTCTCCAACCAAGACAAACAATCGTGAGAAAACACCAACTTTGAGCATAAGCTCCCCAATTTCAACGACCCCGGGAACGAGAATGGTAACATAATATTCCCAATTACATTTTTCCATTAATTATTCCAAAAGCATTTTTCTACAGCTCAAAAAATCACTGATTTTTTTTTCAATCTAATTTACACAGGAAATCATTCATGAAAATCAAAACTTAAGCGGCTGGTACGATGAAAATAACGATAATGAAAACAACTATGAATTACATCAGTTAAAACTAATGCCAGTGTCCCGATATCCACAAGCAAACTGTAATATTCTTTAACTTGGAATGTGAATGATGTACTTTTGACTCTGTGTAATATTATATGCAGCTTTTTATATGACTGTGTAGATTATTGAATAATATCATCAAATAACCATTTTAATATTTTTTCCGTTGGGGTCGATATTTTTTCTGCGTCTTATATTTGCCTATACCTAGTTAGTAGTACCTAACATCGGTTGAATAATAATAATTGATTAATGTAAATAAGATTGCTGTCTTGACGTATGTAATTATTATTTGCAAGTAAATAAATATTTGCTTCGATTTATTCACAAAATTCTGCATTTTTTTACGTTTCCTACACAAATGCATGCGCATGTACAATTTTCAAAATGTCCGTTATCTTTAAGTGTTGGAAAAAAGAAAACTGCATCAAAAGTAAATATTTTTGAACATAGTGTTCTGTCTGACAGTTACGCTTGACGCACGAGTTTATATCCTCGTTCTGTTACGAGTGGATAATAATAAGTATGCATTAAAGTATCGGTTAAACACTTAAGTGTTAAGCATATTAACATATTAGCAAAATTGGAGATAATATTTGCACACACAATCTACTACACTGTTCCCACGTTGTAATCAAAATATAGGTATTATGGCTGAAACAACAAATTGCCTTATGAGCCAAAAAAACTCATACATGATTTGCATTATATTTTTTAAATCTTTATGTTGAAAGTTATACTTCAATCGTTTATGCTACTGAAGATGCTAGATTTTACATTTAACTGTTTGTGCGAGCGTCTCCTCAAGTTTATGATACACATTAAATGAATGAACATATGCATATTATGTACATCTATATTGTAATGCATACAAAGAATTGGCCGTAAACTTGAGTTTGTTTATTGGATTTCATCCTTACATTGGAATTTCCTTAAATTTAGCAAGGTTATTCAGTTAGAGTTCTCCCAGGTGCAAGGACATTATTGTATGATAGACACTGTAGCCAAAGAATCAAGTTCAATGGAGAAGAGATTACTGTGTTCAGTTGAACAAACAGTGATAGAGTTGATGACGCTATTGACATTTGTTCTGTTGCGGAACTTGTACTATTAGATGCATCCTTATTATTGTATGCCTGAACCTGCAAAATCAATGGCTTGTAGTAATCATTACTTTTGTACTACGTTGTTGGATTAACTGTTGGCGAACAAATTGAAGACACCTGTAGTATATGCATAGTAATCACTTGCCTTATCATCATTATCAATTCCAAACTCAAATTCTGGCTATATAGCTAACACCAATGATCGTGTCATGCATACATTTGCCGTTTGTTATTAATAAAATGCAAAGGGCTAACCAAAGAATGGACGATGCTGATGACAGTAAAGCTTACAATGATGCGTGCAAGCCAGCAATATAAAACATAACACGCCTGTGTCATTATTTGCTTTTGTGCATGCTTTATGAGGCGTGCAAAAACAGTTTTGCAGTAGTCCTTCATTGCCTTCAACTCACAAAATGCTGCCTGTAGAGTAGTGGCTCCAAAGCAGTTATAGCTCTGTTTCAGTGGGGAACAATATATTATTTTGCTTTTTGGCAGTACAAAGTACTGCAATAATGAGACTCTTTTTGTACTACTGAACTAACAATGGAATCTCAAACAAATAAGTTGTGATTCAGATTCACATGAGAATGCATGCATGAGAATTTTTTGCTTGTATTGTGGAAGAGCTCATATTATTATTATCATCTTTTCTTTATCAAATCTTTAGTGTTTGGTTGCATACATGTATGCGTAAGTAGTAAAATCAGATGAGTAAGGAACAAGTTTTGCATGGAAAAATATTTTTTTATCATTACACGGCAATATTTACAACATGTGGTCAGTATTCCTGGTCATTCTTTTCCAGTTTACCATTCTCTTTTCCAATTATTCGACAATTTAAAAGGAAGAAGTGCAAATTGCTCGCATGGAAGTGAAGAAGTGAAGCTAATAATTGAAACATAATGATAAACATCACTTCACAGGGCATATCATCACATTAAATCAATTTTTAAATTGTAAAAATTCCCGTCGGATCGTAATCCTTTAATCCAGTGTAGAAATTCATGCAAGGCAGACATGCGTTCCAGAGAACCTACCAAAAAACCAATCTTTGTCACAGAGAGTCTTCTGGAAAAAATTGTTTCCTTTGTTAAAGCTGTACCAAGGAAAGAATTTTGTGGTGACAGTGTCAAAAACGTTTGGTACAAGCAAGGACACTAGTCATGGTGCGGCATATCACTCCATGGGGTCATACAAACAAGACCTGGACAATCAATGAAGTGTAAGTACCAATTTCCGCAAGTGTGTTTTTGGGAGTTTGTCATTGGCAGGAACCGTTCCTCATAAGAATAATGAAAAAAAATTTGGACCAACATACAAATAATCGTTTTTGTACTCTTTCGTCCAGAATTCAAACCCCAGAATCAAATGGAAGCAACGGCTACAAAAGACTTAAATTGCTAATATGGAAAAATTACAAGCTTCAAACACGAAATAAACTTCAAACAGCGGTGGAACTAATACTTCCACTTATATTCATTGCAATTTTGGTAGTTATTCGAGTCATTCTCCCCTCAACTCATATAGATGAACCAACGATTTTTCAGCCGTTGGAAATCGATGGTATTCCAAGCTACATTATTAGAGAAAAATGGTAATTTTAAAAGAAAATAGCATACATTTCGCCCCCCATAAGTATATATGTATCTTCAGTTACTACGTCTGTTGTGTTACTTTCAATTTACAGCAATCGCATATTTTATTCGCCCACAAACGCAGCCGTCGATGCTTTGATGCAAAGAGTAAAGTCTGACTATTTTGATGCTGTGAGACTTAAATATAATTGTGAGAACCCATTTCAAATTTCTTTTTTATTTTTTGATGATGAGTTGATGTGGGACTTTATAAACTTATCGTTGGCTTGTTCTTTTAAATTATTGTACACCTTGAACAGTTACAGGATTTGCCACTGAAGATGAACTTTTGCAGGCCTATCATGAAACTAAACATGAAGGGGATACTGCTGAATTTGAAGTGGTGTCACCAGTTTTAGCAGGAATTATTTTTGAAAATGAATTTGTAAATTCAACATTACCAAAATATATCAAGGTAATATTTTGCAGGCCTATCATGAAACTAAACATGAAGGGGATACTGCTGAATTTGAAGTGGTGTCACCAGTTTTAGCAGGAATTATTTTTGAAAATGAATTTGTAAATTCAACATTACCAAAAAATATCAAGGTAATCAATCAGATACTTATTATTGTGCTGCTTAATAGATGGACAAAAATAGATTTGACAAGCTAATGTTCAAAAATTCCATGCATGCTCGCAATTTTAGTACAAACTGAGGTTTCCTGCCTCACAAAGAAGTGAATTCGATGCCATATCAGAGAAATTTGGTCTGAAAGCAGCGTGGTTCACAGAGCTTGTCTATCCTTTGTTCCAGCTATTGGGACCTAGAGCTAAGGAAGGTATAAGCGGAGGGTTACCGGGTTAGTTTTTAGATTACTTTGCATAAAAATTGATTCCGGGTTAACATTAAATGGTGTATCACATTCAATAAATTGAGTCATTTTACATACACGCAGGCTACCATGAAGAAGGGTTTCTATATGTTCAGTATGCACTGGACAAATCAATAATGCGAACGCTGCTAAAGGACAAGGCGGAAGAATACAATAAAAAATACGACATTAAGCTTCAAAAATTCCCGTACCCGCGCTACATTGATGACAAGTAATGACAGTGATAATTCCTTCATCCCTTCTGTCGGTCAAAAATTTTTGTGATTTAATTGACTTGTATGAATTATTTAGATACTTGTTTGGGCTGCAAGCTTTCCTTCCGTTATTACTCATTTTAAGCATGATTTTTCCCGTCCTCAACATCACAAAGTGTATTGTGCACGAAAAAGAAAAACGGCTAAAGGTTCGCTGGCTTTTTATCTCAAATTTTTCTCTTACAATTCTGTTAATTAATGCATTTAAAATTAAAGGACTAATTTTCTCTCTGTACCAACAGGAATCAATGAAAATGATGGGCCTGTCCAACTGGATACATTGGACAGCTTGGATTTTTAAATCTCAAATAGTGTTGACCATTTCAAGTATAAATTATAGCAATTTTACTCAAGGTAAACACACAATGTCCTGGTTTTTGATTCAGACTAGTGAACATTGCATTGTTTTTTACATAAAAAATAACTCACCCTGTTTAGGCAAAATTTGTGGATTCGCAAGCTCTGGCAGTGATACCGGAGACAGACATTTACGTGCTGATCCTCATCATCTTTGTTTATTCGTTTTCGGCCGTTTGTTTTTGCTGTTTAATCTCTACTTTATTTTCCAGAGGTAATGAGATTAAAATTAGTCACCTTTTGACACTCAATGTTTAACTTTTCTATGCCAAGTGAAATTGTAAAATTTTATATAAATGCAAACGCTTTTTTCAGCTAATACTGCAGCGTTGGCAGCAGGGGCTCTGTGGTTTTTCCTCTATGTGCCCTACTGTTTTATTCAGCCCAGATACAATACTCTGTCGAGAACTATCAAGCTTGTCTGTGGAATTATAACCAATTGTCCTATTGGGTTTGTTAGTCAAATTATTTGCAATATGGAGGGTATAGGGACAGGCGTACAATGGCACAACTTGGCTTTGGGATCAACCCCTGATGACAACTTTTCCATTGCGGATTGTCTTTCGCTGCTTATTGCAAATTCAGTGATTTTTCTTCTCGTTGCGTTTTACATTGAAGCTGTGTGGCCTGGTGAATATGGAATCCCTTTGCCGTGGAACTTTTTTCTGAAAGTATAAAAATTGCCTACCACTGTTACACAACAATTATATAAGCATATTATAGCAAGTGGGTAATAATTTCCTGCTTTTATTATTTCAGAAATGGTATTGGACTGGTCGTTTTCGTCATGCGCCTGGATATGATTTTGGTGAGAGTAAGGATCTCTCCTTACGCAACACCTATTTTGAACCTGATCCTCCCGGAAAACGAACTGGTGTTGAGATTAAAAAATTGACAAAAAAGTTTGGGGATAAAACTGCGGTTAACCGAATAAACTTGAAAATGTTTGAGGGTCAAGTTACAGCACTTTTGGGGTAATGTGCGACACAAGCTTTTGGCATACGATTATATTGAGAATACAGTTTCTAGGTCACTTTCACAGCTTTTTTTGCCTTTAAAGATTTACGATTTTTTTGCGAGCTCAAGGGTTTAGATCGAAGACAGGCAACCTCAGAGATTACTAGAATGATTGTAGCTCTGGGGCTGGAGGATAAGCGACACGCGGAAAGCAGAACATTAAGTGGTGGGATGAAGCGCAAACTTTCTGTTGGAATTGCATTTTGTGGAGGATCCAGAGTAGTTTTATTAGATGAACCAACAAGTGGAATGGATCCAGGAGCACGAAGATCGACCTGGGATTTGATACAATCCGAGAAAAAAGGAAGAACAGTACTGCTATCAACTCACTTTATGGAAGAGGCAAGTACTACTTATTGACTGACTACACTGGCGTAATATGAATGTGTTCCTAAAATGCAATGATGAATCCATCCATAGGCTGATCTTCTCGGAGACCGAATAGCCATCATGTCACAAGGAGAGTTACAGTGCTGTGGATCTTCACTATTTTTAAAAAAGAAATACGGAGGAGGCTATCATCTAGTGATTGTTAAAACATCTGAATGCATTGTTGAGAATATTTCAAATGTTCTCAAAACTGCAATTCCAGAAGTGGAAATAGATCAAAATATTGGAGCAGAACTAAGCTATGTACTTCCAGATTCAAAATCCCATCTTTTCCCCACTTTGTTCAGTGAGCTTGAAAGGAAGCGGAAGGATTTAGGAATTGCGAGTTACGGAGCATCTATTACTACAATGGAGAATGTGTTTATTAGGTTGTCTTTGAAATATTTGGTCATTTTTTCATATGATAAAAATAGCATTTTTTGTCATTTATTTATTTGCTTTGTAACTACAGGGTTATCCGAGAGGCTGAAGAAGCCACGGTTAGTAAAGTGATGGAACATAATACCGAGCTTAAACTTCAAGTTGCGGATTCGGAAAAGCCAAAAGAGTATTCAAAAAGAAATGATGGACTCACTTTAATACTCCAACAGCTATGCGCAATGCTCAGTAAAAAGATTGTCTTTGTTCTCCGAAATAGAGCGCTTGTGCTGGCTTCGGTAAAGAAAGTTTATGAAAATGTCAACAAAATTCCGCTCAATTTCTTGAGTGCAATGGTTTCTCTTTTTTACCTAGCTCATACTTCCAGTAATATACATAATTGTGGTCTTTCTGATCATGAACGCTTTCCCTGGATTCACCAATCCCAGACCTCTACAAATTAGCTTAAACGTAAGTGCAACCTTCATGACAAGCAACCATCCACCAAGTGGCATTGTACAAAAAATCATGCAACTTTTTATTTTCAGGCTTATGAAAGCGTCGGAAGAACAACTACAACCATACATTGTCCTACGAATGACGATGAGATATGCAACGCATATAAATCGTTTGTTTCTCAGCATTATATCACAACAATCGTTCCAGAAAATTCAACATTAACTAACTATATTTTAGAAAAGGCTAGTGATGCATTTAAATATGACATTTTAAAAATATCTCATTGTGCGTTTGTTTTACCAAATCATAAATATATTATAATATTTACATAAACCTCTTTAACAGGCAACCCATGACCTCGCAATCGTTAATTTTCAATACATTGTTGGTCTGGAAGAACGAGCTCCGAGTACAAACATGACAGGAAAAGGAAACAAGACTGAGTTGGTTGGATTTTTTAACAACCAACCTTTTCATGCTCCACCACTCGCCTTGAACTTTATAACGAATGCATTCATTCGTCAAGCCAATGCTACCGTTGAAATCACAAATCATCCATTTCCATACAGCCGGATTGACAGTCTTAAGGAACAAGGAGGCATTCTAACAATTGGATTTCAAGTTGGATATAACAGTGCACTTGCAATGAGCTTCCTTGCGGCTTACTTTGTTCTTTTCCCAATTCGCGAACGAATATCCGGGTCAAAGCATTTGCAATATATTTCCGGTGTAAAACCATTTATATTCTGGGGGGTTAGTTTTGTGACAGATGTTATACAATACATACTTCCATGCATTGGTATGGTCGTTGTTCTGGTACTGTTTAAAATGGAAGAGTTCACAACACTACTTATGCAAGGATATTTCCTTTTGCTGTGTGCCTGCTTTGGGGTCACCATAATTCTGCTAGTTTATGTGTTGTCATTTCTCTTTGTCATTCCAACAAGCGGATTTGCAGTGCTTACAGTTGCGGGAATATTCACGGGTAACATTTTACTGAACAGACCAGCATACACGAGTACTTGGATCTAGTACAAACAATAATTGTTTTATACTATGATTACAGGGGTCGCTCCAATGTTTGCCGTTAGTTTGCTTCAAAATCCCGAATTCAACTTGGAAGAACTGGCAAATACATTGAACAAATATCTACTTGTTTTCCCCAACTATGCGCTGGGAATGGGCATTGTCCAACTTTCAACAAACTATCAATTGGGAAAATCTTGTGCTCAAAATTTCAATCTTGAGTTTCTCTGTTCAGCTTATCCTGACAATATATGCTGCTACCAATGTAAGAATTGCAATGTTACTTAAAATATTTAGCGTTCGTTTTATCATACTACCGGTTGTTGACAAGGAATGTACGTCTTTTCTGAATTTATTGCAGTGAGAGAAAATTTTTTGGATTGGGAAAGAAGTGGAATAGGGCGTAACATTGTGTATTTGCTTGCGTCTGCCGTTGTGTATGCCATAATTTTAATTTTAATTGAACTCAAATTTTTCCACGCAATGAGCAAATGCTTCAGTCGGAAAAAGTCAAATAGTAGTTTCGATGAAGGACAGGAAGGTAACAAACTGATATTAGTTTTTCTTCACCAAATTAAACTTGCTTGTTGTATTCCATGTGATTTTATCATACAACTATGGAATTGGTACATTTTAGAAATGGATAATATGGAAGATTCTGACGTAACTGCTGAACGTGAGAGAATTCAAAAAGGAAGTTTGTCCACTCTCTGTCGTTCAAATAACTTGATTGTCCGGTATGCTCTTTATTTCTTTCATGAGTTTAGAAAAGACATTTTTATTTGCCAGCATTAAAAACAACTTTTCAATGTAAATTTTGTACAGCAATTTGTCAAAGTATTACAACAATTTCCTTGCCGTTGATGACCTAAATTTAGGTGTCCAACATGGAGAATGCTTTGGTAAGCATAAGCTTCATGAAGCCAACATTTTCTGCCTCTTCAGTCCAATGAGAATGATAATTTTTATGTCATGTTTTTCATCTTCTTATAGGTCTTCTTGGTATTAATGGAGCAGGTATGTTTTGAAATTGTGTTTTTTCTCGAGAAAGCTCCCCAAAATCTTACATTTGTACCAATTATTGTGTAGGGAAAACCACAACTTTTAAAATGCTTACTGGAGATTACGAGCCCACAAATGGCGATGCATTTATCAGTGGATACAGCATTAGAAAACAAAGTAAGAAAGCTCAACAAAAGTTTGGATACTGCCCACAGTTTGACGGATTGATGGGCGAAATGACTGGAAGAGAAACAATAAAAATGTTTGCAAGGTTGAGGGGAATAAGAGAAAAGGAAATTGGCCCTCTGGTGGATGAACTGTCAGAGCGATTACTGTTTACTCCACATATCGACAAACAAGTGAACAATTACAGGTGGGGCGATATAATATTCTAGTCCGTATCACTTTGAAATAGTTTTGGTTATATTTTACTTTGAAACTCTAACATCTTTGTGTGCATGATTTTGTTTTAGTGGAGGAAACAAGAGAAAATTGTCTACTGCTGTAGCCCTTATCGGAAACCCACCAACCGTATTCCTTGACGAGCCTACTACGGGAATGGACCCAGTTGCCAGACGGCACTTATGGGATGCAATAACTCATATCAGAGATCAAGGAACATCAATCGTCTTAACTTCTCATAGGTATGTGGATAAGATCTTTAACAAGCCTCTTTCGTGTAAGAATTTGCTTTGCGTGCATGTTTTATTCAAGAACATATTCATAAGCAATGAATCAAATTTTTGCTTCCCCGTTTCCACGCGTATATACGTAGCATGGAAGAGTGTGAGGCTCTGTGTACACGGCTAGTTATCATGGTCAATGGAACATTCAGATGCTTAGGCTCAACACAGCATCTAAAAACCAAATTCGGGAAAGGCTACACAATAATTGCACAAACTGCAGCCAAAGTTGTTGATCCCAATCAGCCATTCACTAGATCTCAGCAGGTTTGCCAAAAAAAGCATTTCGATCTGATCCATGTAATATTAATGATGTGCAATTGACTTTATTGAAGCTTCAATAACTTTTCCAACATGAACATCATATCCTTTTAACAGGAGCAAGGACGTCGGCGCAGCAGCAACAAATCGCTGAAACGAACAAAGTCTAGCAATGAGCAATATTGGGAGACTGAGTTGCAGGGATTACGATCATACATCGAGGAAAGATTTCCATGTACGTAATTGCAAACATCAAGTGGTCGTGTATGCTCTTTTTTAATAGCATTTTATAGCAATGTATAGTATGATGCACGTGGCGTGTTCGATAAGAAGTAACAATATTAAATCCTAGCAATTAAGCCATAATCCAGCAACCACTTGAAATGTCTGTTTTTTACCTTTAACTGGTGGTGGTCAGATTAATTGTTGCTTGAATTTTTAAAAATTTCGATGCTATCAGTTATCGCTCTTTCAATTATTTTAAAAGCATGTGCTTTTGCATTTTTTTCGCAGCGTGCACGCTCAAGGACATTCATCCGTGCTTTGTTCATTATCACATTCATCCAGAAGAAAATGTTTCATGGGGAGAATTATTTTCGGCGATGGAAGTGGCAAAAGTCCGCTTCAACCTGGAAGCATATTCCGTAGGCCAGACTTCTTTGGAGCAGGTTTTCCTGAACTTTACCAAAGCGCAGATAAATACAGGCTAGGTCTTTTATGCAATTAATTGAACATTTTATTGCTCAAGTTAATCCAAGGAAGATTTATCATTATTTAATACTTTTGTTTGTTAACTGCAATTAAAATAATGCTGTTGAATTTTATTTGCTGTCAATGTTTTAAAACCAAATAAAACTTATCATAAGAAAGCTTTTGTAAAACATTTAGTTTTTGTCAGTTGGCATTTACATGAAGTCTACATATTATATTGCATACATACTACATACTTGTGGAAAACATTGAAATTCAAAGCTTTTAAAGCACTTCTGCATTATTCATACATCCATATACAAAAAAAATCAATTTTATCCAAATTAGGTTTCTCTGGCTTAAAAACAGGTGCAAAGAGTTGAAGGTAAGTTGAAACTATAAACATGTAATGCATGCGTGAAAACGTTATTAAACTATCATATTATGTGAGATAATAATTTATTTAGGTACATCTTAATATTTATGCTTCAAAGTATTTTTTGAGATACATGTTTTTATTGCATTCAACAAGTAAATGTTCTGGCTCGTCAGAAAATTTCCAAAAATAGATCCGATTAGAGGTGTGTTTCAAATAAAACTAAAAGAGATCCCCCACTTGCCCTACATCATTCATAGTTGAATCCTGCTTCAAAGGTAAAACTCATGATGATGATGGTTCAAAGTCCAAACCGTTCACGTTCATCACAGCACTAATAACTTTGTATAATATGGCTTTAATTTAAAAC
The DNA here is from genome assembly GCA_027743805.1 of Lepidocyrtoides sp. E14. Taxonomy (NCBI): domain Eukaryota; kingdom Metazoa; phylum Arthropoda; class Collembola; order Entomobryomorpha; family Entomobryidae; genus Lepidocyrtoides; species Lepidocyrtoides sp. E14. Next base: position 12,308 of record JAHZMZ010000372.1, read on the forward strand.
TATCCATTCCTTCCTTGTCTTCACGGTTCATGGCAAACAAACTTGAAAGAAAATAAAACAAATCCAAGCTCAACCATGAAACTGGAGGTTGGAGGTAAGCTGGGTTTTCCTATAAATGCCTACAAATTATTTTTCTAGTGCAGCTGTACACATTGTGTGATTATAATAATAGTTTTATGTACGGAAGAAGTTCAAGGGTCCACGAGGACAACAACTAACTCCCTGCATTGCATGGTACTCGGTCACAAAGTTCTATGGAATGCAACAAAATTAAACGTGTATGTGTACCTGTAACAACAATAATCAATAAGACGTGCGTGGCATAGTATGCAATATTCAACTCATCAAGTATGTGTACTGATATACAGGAACTTCATGTGAAGCTGTAGGTTACAGGTACTTGTCACTGTCGTAAATAGTTTATACAGATAAAATAGGGAAACTCTACGGATGATGACGAC
>JAHZMZ010000373.1:0-36090 GCA_027743805.1 Lepidocyrtoides sp. E14
AAAAAAAGTAAAATGCGAATGTAATTAGAGATCATATTCATAGTAATATACAGAACAGCAAGAGCAAGAGAAACGTTGACCTTTGGTAAGTAGACTCATAAGTTATAACTTATAAGTATAAGTGACGGTGAATAATACCACAGAGCCAGCTAGATTACCCTACACATGACTTGATAAAAGAGAGTTAATGACGTGTAACAAACAAGTTATGTACTACAACTTATGTGAGAATGGGTTAGTAAAGGGAAAGGCGATCTATGAAGCTCGTTGATGGAATGTGAAAAGCGAAAATTGTACGAAAATCTACGATAATTTAAAAAAAATGTTTCTATGAAATAGTAGCTTTAAGAAAAGGGTATGAGAAGCCTACTGGACCAATTTTCTAAAACATATATTTGCATAATACTAAATTTCTTATTATCGTAGCCTTATCAAATTCCAGCCAATTCCCTCAAAGAAAAAACTAGCCTACAGTTGTCATTTGGGTTTACCAAGTCTCTCTCTGTGGCTCGTTCGTCGTAATATAAGTCATAACATATTTATGTGCTTGCTCTGGGATAAAGGAGATTTTGCAAACACTACTGACTACAAAGACGGGTAAATTATATGAGTCATTGATCACATAATAATTGATTTTAGCATCTTGTAATAACATGCTGTCACTGTCTCACATTGGACATAACCATTGTAAAACAGGATTAGCATGCTTATGGCATATTTAAATGTACTTACCTATGTTCATATTATGTCACATGAAATATTCCTGTTCGATAAAGACCTATTACTCGTAAAATGTGATACCTTCAGATTGGAATAATTTAACAGCGCATTTATGCATTGTCATTGTTTTTGTTTGTTTATTTTGATACCCGAAATAAAATGTGATAACATATGCCAATTATAATACCTTCTTGTGCTGTAAAGAGTACAAACGACGTACTAGCATTTTTACAAAATATCCGACTAGGATTTAACAGGAAACGATTTCCGTTATCCCTAATTAGCAATCTACTGTTACTGTTCCAAGAAAATTTTTATGAATCATTGCCAATGGGCATGGGTTTTCTTATCTTATCATCCAATCTCGCTTATCTGGTAAACAACCTTAGTGTATTCTATTCCGTTTCCATTTTTTTCTCAAGTTGTAAAATGCGGTATAACGACGGAATTTTAGAAGCATAAATTCAAAAGGTCAAATACTGACATAGGTAATTGGAGATCATAATGTGCATTTTTATCACTAGTCTCATATTCTATATTCATAATGTTTAATGTTTATGCACAAAGCCATTTCATTCTGCAATATAAGTCGATACATAATATGTAATTTACTTCTCTGGTGTTTTACATGAATGTCTGAATAGTCTGAAAGCGTTCAATTAGTTGCTTGTCGTTTTGTCGAATAATAAATATATTTTCTTGGTTAATTGGTGTATCTCTACCAATTTTTGGTATCCCGCAGGTACGGGGCATTAGGGTTGCAACTTGCAAGTAAAAAAGTTTTCGCAGGCACAATATAAGCAAGCCTCTCGCGATTGGAGGATATAAGGCTGGGTTTGAAATGAAGGCAAAGCAGCCAAAGAGGTAAGAGAGGGCGAGCAACAGAAGCAATGCAAGGGAAAATGAAAGGGTTAAAAGCAGTGGAGGTTGTTCCTTTGAGTCGTTTAGCCATGACTCATCAAATTCCACGTTCAGCATTGGTTAGTCCGTCATGGATGCGGCACTTTCTTGAAAGTAAATACTTGCATACAGTACGCAGCAAAAAGCTTCTTCGCAAGAATTTCGCATTTCGAAGATAGGCAAGTGGTGGCAAGTAAGCATGCTGAGGAATCTCATTTCTTTTATCTGCTGTGTGTGACTGTGTTACTTGTCTACTTTTTTATACGTTGCAGATGCGTGGGTGGGTAGTTCGTTATACTCGCATTTCACTTTAGTATCTTTGTAAATACCTGTCTTGTATTTACAGAAGTTAATGACTTGTTGCTACTTTTCGTAACGCAGTAGCATGAAACTGTTGCACTGACATGTAAAACTGTGCATACCTATGGATGGATGGAAGTATTTAAAGATGAATTCGGAAAAGTATAAAAAAGCATTATCTAAAAAATAGGAAAATCTTAGTTGTCCAAAACATTGCATAATATTGTGAAGGGAAAATGAAATGTTTGTGCGGCAGGCAGCCAGATACAATCATGCTTGTTGAAAATCATTTTCGTCTTAAACTCATAATTTGAACACAGTTAAGTAAACAACTCTCATTACTAATTACTGACAAGTATTTGTCATTTTTTATATGTGCAAGCATTCGGGTTGAAATTTTCTTAATGGCTTTGGTTAAAACTTGATGCTGGACATAATTAGGTTTTTGAAGAGGATAATTCTTTCATATGATACAAAAATTGTACTAATTAACATGACAGTGTTTTTGTTAGGATAGTAAGTTATTGAACGTAAAAATTTTACTTTCAAATCAAAGCATAACCACAATATTATGACATTAATATTTTTGACCACCTATCATCCTAAGCTAATTTTTGGCTATCAATTACTGCGTAGATTCAGTGAATTTAATATCAAACAAACGTATTGGTAAAATGATTGCCAAACAGTTTGCAGCATTATTTGTTATCATCCTGATCAACCCCACGCTTGGAATTTCCTCTGATTATTTCTATTTTGATGTAAACCAGGAACATGGTAAATCACCATTTTCATTTCATTATTCTAGTGCAAGTTTAAAATTTGTGGTCTCACATAAAATATTCAATAGATAGAAAAGTTACCATCATCTAATTGGAATATTACTGACTACCAGTTAGGGAGCAAAGTTTGCTCCCTTAAGTGCAACTGTTAATTGAATATCACGTTTGATATGAACAACAATATTTAATAATTTCAGACAAAAAGGCATTTGTGCCATTATTAAAAAATCCCCACAAATTCATCCCGCGACCGAAGCTGGTAGAAATAAGATTGCTAATGGACGACAAATGTAAATTAAATCTTTTTTTGATCTTTTTGATTACTGTTTCTGGCTCAAATATTGAAATTAAATAATGATCACTGTGCATGCGCTCATTGCACTAGCACTCGTCATCTTAGTTTGTTTGTTTTATTGCTCATAAACTGTCGTTACCAGTCAGTGTAAGATTTTCTGTTCTTTATTCAATGTTCGTAGATAAGCCATGGGGAGCAGCATCATTGCCTATCAGTGATCACCACAACAGCCACGTAATTCTGGATAAAATTGATGACGAACTGTTTGCACCAAACAGTGAAAGACACACTTACGATGAGAGAAGTCATGATGAAATTAGAATTTAGTTCATGTAAATAAGTTGTTTCATTGTGTACACTTTATCAAAGATACTACACCATGCAGTTACTAACATTAGTAAAAACGTCTGCTTGAATGAGAAAAACAACAATTTTCAGCTTATTCGCTTTGAACTTTGAAGGTTAATGTCAAATGCAAACAAAAAATTCATTTCAAGGAATGTCCATGTCAGGAAATCATAAAGATTTATTTCAATATTTACATGTGCATGTTAATTTTAAGTTTTTTACTAAAAAACTATGAGTGACATATTAAGCAGCTGCCGTTTCCAAACGTTTAGCTGTACTTTCTTACACAGAATTTGAAAGAATACGACAAGAAACTGAAAAAAATACATTTGCATGACTTCTGGTTCTTAAAAATTGTTCTGTTGTTAAATAGCTGCATTCCCATTCTTATTAGTATTTAACCTATTTCTTTGAAATAAAACATTTTACAATCTTAGACAAATCGTAGTACTTTTATTTACAACAGCATAAAAATGTTTTTTTCCACAGACAAAATGTTTTCAGAGATAATGTTCCATTGAGCATTACTCCCTTTGTCTTCATGTTTGCCAGTTTTTCCAACTACAACATCTAGATGTGCTCAATTTCAATATTCTCAACTCAATGAACAAAGATATGGCACGCTCATACAGCGAGATGATATGGATGCATTGCACAGAGTACACTAGCCGGCCAGAAACGACTACAAAATTGACTGACACCACGCAAGGCACTCGAGTTAGATGATGGCTGAATAATATCCTTTGTTCAGCGAATGCGTAAGCCTGCCTTTTAAACAGTTCGATAAGTTTTTGTCTTTCCACTCGGGTTTGTTTGCATGGCATGTTTCAGTTGAATTACTCGAGTTTTCTTCTTCCTCTTTCCTTCATTGTAAGCACAAGAACAGACACTATCCTTTCATGTGGAGTTCAGAAACGAACACTCCTGCCTCCTAGTACAGCAATAACAAGAAGTAAGTGCCTCGTTTTCATATATGTAAGTTTACTTCCACACTGCGAGTGTCTTTCGGCGTTTTACAAGCTTAATAAATGTAATATAATGTTTATAAGCTGTAAACTAGAGACATGAGCTGTAAATACATACTTGAATGTCATGCATGTACAGTGAGCACGCATTCATATGTCATGATAAAGGTGAACCATGTATGTACCATAATAAGAATGTGTCATTCAGCAAACATTTTAAGGTACTTCGTAGAAATCCTAAATACTTTAGATGATAATATTCACAACATTACTGCTTTTAAAAATTGGGATAATGGACAATGGATACCATTTAACGGAAAGTACCTTAGTATAAGTTGATTGATTTGAATGGTTCGTGATGATCAGATTTGGTGCTGGTAACGTTCCCTGTCAAAGTCCAAAGTCCAAATAGATACATGCTATAGAGCGACAAAAAGTTGTTTTTTGTTGTGGCTAGCAGAATGAAAAATGCGTTGGAGAAATATTGATGTTTCCATTACTGGAATCAAAACTCACTTTGATATGATTGGCATCAGAGTAGGTAATCAGATTGCCCGTTACAAAATCATAGCCTCTGAGACTCAGAGTTTGAGTCATAGGTTATACCAACTACAATTTTCTTTTTTCGTTGAGTGCTCACTTTTGCAGGTCAGACACACGTGGGTGTATGAGGTGCTAAGAATCTGCATAATGAAAAGGTTCCAATTTCTAAGTCAATATTTGCATATTTTATTCATTGAAATCTCTTTTGAAATTTCTATGAATAAAATCATTTACTTGAAGTAAGGTATCTCAATGTATTATGAATAGGTAATTGCAAATTATTGTTAATATTTCCGCCGGATAAGCGGCGGCGCCAATTATAATCATCGTCAATGAGTTTCTAATATTTATTTATTAGGTATATGTATTTTTAGTCATATAAACTTGCTACCCGGAAAGTCGGTAGTCACTATTATTATAACACAAGCAAGTAAATATTGTAGACAGTGAGCAGTTGAAAGGTCCATGTAGCGCACATTATACTATACAAAGGGCACAACGTGCAAAGTGTTGCACTTTAAGTGCAACGCTCGACCAAGTCACGAAGACAGGTGCAGTGGTAATGGATGCAGGTGGTAGAAACAAGATCAACATTTTTACGAGGGTAACTTGCGTCTTGCGTCTCTCCGTGTATATTTCTTCTGGGCCTTGCTTGGCACTTTGCCCCACCGGCTGACATGCATTTAGGAAACAGTTCATATCCAGCTATTGTACAAGACGAAAATCCGAACGAGAATATATCGGTGTTTATCCTCTGCTTTGCTATCTGCATCTTTTTTGAAATGGCACGGCATAGAAGCTCAAGCACTGCTTCATATATTTTTTATATTATTTCATGCTTACTTACTCCATCAACCATGCCTCCATTTCTTCTTGATGATAACCACTTCTATTTGTTGGGTAGCGTAGAATAGAAGAGTTAGCTTTAAGCAGACTAGCTGTAAACTGAAAGCTGAGAAACCACTAAGCAGAGCTGCTTACAAGTTTCGCATGCAGTATCATTATACTGAGAATGTTAACAAAGCCAAAATTCTATTTCACCTATGCAGAAATAATTTTCCATTTTCCAGCAATTTTACACTTCTTGTCGGCATTACAAATGATGTAGACCTTATTCTTAAAATTACACTTTCAACCGATATTGCATCATCATTTATCTTTTCTTCCGCAGTGTAATGAATATTTGCATTGTATAGCTTTCTTCAATCAAATTGACTTTAATCATAGGCCTAAAATATGTGTCATCTTCTTTATGAAACATTTTTTTAAAGGAACTTGCTTATTTTTAAGTTTCATATTGCAGTATAGAGGTTTGCTGCTTCAATTCCAGGGAGTATGTAATGATAATAAAACCAAAATATAATGCTGGAATGGAATATATGGGATTTTATACAATGTGAATTAACACAGCAATAGCAAATCTGGTGTAGGTCACTAGTTCCCAAAAAAATGCATCCAAATCTTCGTCTTAATGATCAATTGGTAACACGGGATGCGCAGGAGTACTTTTAATGATAAGCTACATTTTATTTTCAAGATTTCCAGTAGAACCCTGGTATGAATCTTTTTCATTTCAACGAATGATACACGTGGAATATAAAATGCCCTAATTTACTAAAAGTGTCCTTGGATGAGTTGTGGCAACAACATGCTTGTTTTGATGAAATACACGTGTGGGAAAAACCCATTAACTCCAATCTTATTTTATTTTTTCCTAAAATACTGGGTACATCGTCTCAGGTTCGTTTTTGGAATCTGGAAATGCTTCCGAAATTAGTGCTTTCTCATCATCAACACGCAAAAACTTTCGCTAAAATGCGAAATAACAACCAGTATTGCATGGTAAGTTTGCATGTAGTGGGGCTGCTAATTGTTAGTTGGGCACGCACGTGTGCTGGAAAGTGGATTTTTGCGTCTGATGAACCAGGATGGTATTTCCGGATTATAGTAACTCTACATTACATGCAATGCCTTGTTTGTTTATATGCGAAATTTACAAACTGAAAATACACAAAATGTTTATGGTCAATGACCAAAATAGTGTCAACAACATTCGCGCAACCGACACAACAAATCAGCGTGTTGTACGATTTATAAAAACCCGAAAATGTTGTTTTAAACGGTTTATAAAAGCATTACATTCGATATATATATCATTCAAAACAGTTATGAGTTACAGAAAATCCAAGCATTTTCGACACATGCAATTATACTTTACGTTTGTTTGTCCCGTTAAAATAGTTGTGTTCCGTAGATATTTAGGTTCAGTAAGATAGTATTAGTCAAAACTGAGATACCGTTTCAAACCCTTGTTGTGCTAAAAATTTAAAAAAATGGCCAGAAAGGAGGACTTTGACGAATCAGAAGATGGAGACAAACGTTACAATCTTGGGTACTTGATATCAGTGCCTGGCATTTTGAGAGTTGTGAATATTGTAAGTTCATCTACTTACCAACTAAAGTTGTGTGCCAAATAATTTCTTAAGCTAATAATCCGTCTGAAAGCTAAAGCCTCGAGAGTAACATTTATCATTTGATCATGTATTTTTTAAATCTTAAACAGTAGTGGCACACGTTTTTGCTCACATGTACTCACAGACTTGTACATTGTAAAGATTTACAGTTGCATTATTTAGCAAACGATATTTTCAACATTAATACTGATGAATGAGTTTTAACAACCTTTAAATTTTTACTACTTTTCCAGATTTTGGGCATTGTTGTGATTGGTTTATGGGCACCTGGTTATGAGCATGACTATAAAAATCCAAACCAAATCGTAAATTTCCGAGATTTTTCAAAGAATTACGGTGCTGGATACAAAACAGAGACATTAAATCAATTCGTGCTTGCCGATGTCATCCTCTGTTTAATGTTTTCACTAGCAATTTTAGTGGCAATGCTGGTAGTAGCTCATTCACACGTTGATTGGAATCGGATGGTAAGTGAAATGATATATGTCGTGTTTTTCTCTGCAATAAAATATTTGTATGCTTACGGCATTTTGACCAGTGCAGTGTTTTTTATGCTGAAATGAAATAGAATAAAGTTGCCCACATTAGTTTGGCCATCTTTCATGGAATTGGCACCATTTGTGGGATCGTTGGGGTTTTAAGCTTTGAAGAGAATTGTTGCCGAGTGGACTTGGAATGGAACGGAATAGGGTTTAGGTATAAGCCTGCAGTACATGAGTTTGGATATCAACGAAATAACATGCATTGTAACTGTTGGCTTACCAAACGGGAGACAAATATGGAATTGGGACGAACATATTCCGTTGCACTTTGGGAGCCACAATATTACCCGGAGAGGTATGCAGAAGAAGAAAGTAATTTTGTTAGCTTTGCAGCTCACCATATTCACTTACATGTGGCAGCTCTGGTAAGTATTAAAAAGTTTGACATTGGTAGTTAGCTAAATATATTTTCATTGAGCATTGAATACAAGTAATGTGTAATTTTTATTGTTTTTTGTACCATTCTTCCAGGTAATTATGATAGCTAATACATTGGTATACATGCTTGCAGTCATATTCTCCAAGCCACGTTCTTCTACAAAAACTTCTGAGCTTGAATAAGTTTCCAACAAATGCATTTCAATTCTGACATGAAAAAAAATGTTTAATAGTTTATAAGGTAAATACTACGCGTTTATTAAAATTTAAAATGTTGGTAATAATAACACGTTGTCGGTAAGGCCTTTCTTACACATAATTTCGTGTATTTGAGATGTAGTCTTAAACCTTAGATTTTGCCTCGTCATACTGCAAGTACATAGAAGCAGCACGATAAATTAAATAATAGTAATAATGTATTTATTACAAAAAATGCTACAGCAAAGCATATAATGATGATTGTAGCATGTTGATTATGACCTTAGATAAATTTGATATATACTCTTCTCTAGGTTGTTGAAGAAGGCAGGTGCCGAGATGAGAATGCAGACATGTAAATCAGCAGACTATTATTATCATTTGCTTTCAATGTTCATTGAATTTATGTAAAAATGTAAACTAACGTTCATACTATATTCAATTGTTGATGATATAATAATAATATCCTGTACATCAGTTTATGCATGAAGACAATGATAAATTAATGATGAATGATTTGGTTCTTACCAAAAGTAGAATTCTGAAAACTAATATTACATTACAACGCAAGCTTTTTTCTAATAATCAGATTTTTTAACTCCAGCACCGTTCCAATAGAACAACTGCGCAGTTTATGATAGTTATATATGGTCTTACTCTTCAAACGATTTTTGCTTTAGTAGTTACTCGTAAAATAAAGAAATCTTACAGTTAAAATCATTATTTTGTTCTGTCGTATCAACCAAGAATCACTCATCCATTACATTCATATAACATATTCGTATTGTAGTATATTTAGTATATATATGCAATATTAGCCTTAAAAACCAAATGATATAAGTAGGTTTATATAGGTATTTACTTATATGAATGTACATACATTGTACATGTACTTAAAGGCTATCATGTAATATGTAAGTTATCAGCTACAGTAATCGCGGCAGACTGCAATAATGAGTAATTTTTTTGTGTATTTACACATTATTTATCAAGATGTACTTTTGGATATTGTGTGGAACACGCTATCAAAATATTGAGTATAAGTTTATTATCTTGCTAGACATTAAACCATCATAGCAGTCACTGTAATCTTAACCAACCAGAAAAATTATAAGTATTAATGAATGATGTAATTAAATAAGGAGGAAGATTTGTTTGCATATATGTATTTATTTGACGGTTTTTACACTGACATTTGACTCAAGTAAGTAGTGTGTGTAAGAAAGTAGGATAATAAATAATTTCACGCGTAACGTATGCTTTCGAATTGTCACACACAGCCACCTGCAAAGACTCGCTGCGCAGAGCCCCAGTTTAAGAACTTGACAAGAATTGTAGACATATAACATTATGCATGCATGTATGTGGTACGCAAAACATTACATTTATTTGTTGAGATTGTGAGATAAAAGTACAAAGAAAAGCACACATTTTTGGGGCAAACATATCTAAGCAAGAAGTGAAGTCATTACACAAAATAAATTAATATTTTCACTGAGCTTCTTAAAAGTTTATGGCTCCACTAAACTAATCTTATATAAACACAGACATTAAATATTGCTGAAAAATTACCTCGAAATCTTGGAAAATGAATAAGTCAAGAATATAATATGTCTTAGAGTTAGACGATAGACGTTAAAAATTTAATGAAATATCTGTCTATTAAGGCTTACTTCGTGACCATAAGAAATTATGCATGCACTTTCCAAGATCTGATTTGTTGAAATAAACTTTGGTTCAGCCACAGCCAAAGTCTGCCAGGCTGACTTGTAAATAAAAGCCTTTTTTGTTCAAACTTTTGCTTTGAAACAAATTATTTTTATATAAATAGGGGTTATCATAAAACTTAAATAGCAATATTGACCTCTCTTGTCAACGGATTAGCTTTTTTTGTAGCTTAGAATTTTAGCAGTCTATGTTTATCCAGCTAGCACATAATCAGGCGCCAGACCTCCAAGTGGATTCATATGATTGTTTAGATTAAGGAGTGCGTGTTTTGTCAAAGGATCCAAAGGAGTACTGATGTAATGACACTGATGAGTTGCGGCTGCGCATTTTTTCATGGAGATGAAATTGTTGGGATTTCCACCACAGCCAGTGTACTATAATAAATAGCATGCAAGAGGTACATAATATAAAGAATCTGCTCCATATCGTTGCGTAAAAATAAAGAGCATGCCTCACTGCCATCAGTAATAATATTATTATAATCAATATTATTATTACCAAAAAGGGAAGACACCGATGGTATCTATGATCGTAATACCATCTACCCACAATAAGGTTGCAGTAGCCAGGATCAGCTTTCATGATACAAACGCCTAAGTACAATTCCACACGAGTTACAATATTTATAATTTTCCATGAAATCAAATTTATATTTTAAAACCATACTTTGAGGGATAATTTGAATTTTTGGTCTAAGATGTCCAATCCCTTTTATTATACGAGCATTTTTTGCACCAGACACTTCTATCCGTTGTTCCTCACGCACTGGAGATCTTAACCCTTCATCGATACCTGTTGGCTCACGATCACCATAACCTACCTGGCTTTGACCACTGCCACTGTGCTGTGTGTTTTCAAAATTTTCGTGATCATTTCCTTCAGTTGCATGTACCTTTTCATTGGAATGTTCAAAATTTAATTGCGAGTCTACACTCCAAACTGTGGTAGCACTAAATATGACTACGAGAACAAATCCTACTACCAAATTGGACTTCATTTTAAAAACTTTGGATCGCCAATATTATGTCTCTGTCACAGAACAATTCTGCACAGTCTTTGCTCACGTTACACTTAGAAGGCTTCTGATGTAATGAATCTACAAGCGTACTAGGAATATTTATTTCAAAAAACAAGCAATACAAAATCACAATAACTCGTGAGTCACACCTGCCAAAATTTTATATTGATTGATTGTTGATTGCTATAAAGATCAAATTGAAGAGATCGTTTCACTCTTGTTTCTTGATGTTATATGGCTCCAAATGTAGCCTGAGTAAATAAACCTCCAATTATAAGTAACAACTCAGATATAATGTTAATCATTCCCACTCGTTGAACCCTTCATTAATTCTTCATTTGAACTCAGATTCAATTCGAGAAGCATCAGCATCGATAATTAGACTTCTAAGCGCATACTTGATTAAAAAATGATTTGTAAAGTAAATCAAAAAATTTTCCACGCTTCAACAATTCTCCTCATCGCTGTAAAACATACTTGGGTAACAAGTTAATGAGCAAGTTCTTTATTTCATCCAGCTTATTCGCATCTTTCAAACAAAAAATTGTAACTGGTACTGATAAAGAAGGTTTTCATACCTTCAATTGATTGTAGTACAACGTAGTGCTACATTATTACTGTCTTCAAGTAGCTCTACCTTTACAAAATACCGATTTGGGGTATACAAAGATATAAAACTTGATAATTAAGTTAATAGGCAGTGGTCCATGAAACATTATTGCTTTCTTGACGCCCTCACGATTATAGTAGTAAATATTTAGATACCTTAATTGATGAGTTTATACATGGATTGGGGATTTATCGACTGGATAAATTTTCAACGTGCACGCACGTGTGGTTAGCTGGATTGGAGTTACGATTATTTGCACAGAGCATGTACAGTAAATGGCCAAATTGATTATTCAACATTGGTACATTGCTTAAAGTATGGATACATTTTTAGCAGTTAGTTGTTAGTGGATGTGAAAAATGATTGTTTTAAGCTCGCATACCATGCTAGTACAGTGCAAAGCGTGCTGTTAAATAACATCTACCAATCTATCATTGATTTATACGATACGTACATCATCAATCATCATGATAGCCTTCATGTAATAGAAGAAGGGATAGAAGGTGACATTTTATCTTCTTTGAAGTGTGCAGTTAGTTTGATGGTAATACACTACTGGCTGGAGATACGTTTATTTTCGCTTTAGAAAATTTCGAGTAATGTACCTACTTACTCCAACCATTTAAATTGATGATATTTAAGCTTGAATTATTTTATCTCGCAGTACAGTAGACGTGCGTTGATCTCAATAAGACATAATATGCCAAAATAGCATGGAAAAATGGATTTTATACAGCTAATTTCAATTTATTGCTAAAAGAAAACGTGAAAAACTCAACAAGTATAAACATAAATATACTTCATTGTTACAAAGTCTCTACTCTAATGCCGAGATGAATTTAGTTAAAAGTAGTTTAGCATAGTTTGGAGGAACATAAGCACATTACTTTACGGTATATATCGATAAGACCATACAGGAACTGTTAAATGTAGCATATTATTTCTTAATTTTACATTATTGTTTAAATCGAATGACAAATCTAATAGTGACTTGATTATTTGTTGTTTTATCTAGTCTTTCTTTGGATAAAGTTATAAATAATACAGTAGAATGTTTATGCTTCAAGTTNTTTTACAGTTTAAATCGAATGACAAATCTAATAGTGACTTGATTATTTGTTGTTTTATCTAGTCTTTCTTTGGATAAAGTTATAAATAATACAGTAGAATGTTTATGCTTCAAGTTAGCTATTAGGCAGCTAGTCCCGGGTACGGGGATGGTGGTGTCGTATCCTTGAATTCTGATTGCATTTCAGAGAATCCTATTTTCACAGTAAATATATTCCTTTTGATGTGAAACCAAATTTGCAGGTGCTTCAAAATTTGACTTTGCATGTGCATATGTGTGTGCATTCATTACATTTTTTACCTTGATTCTGCATCGGTATCATGTTGCCAGTGCCACTGGGCATGGGAACACTTGGATGTTGGATGGGATGAGTTGAAGGCATTCCTGTAACAATGTGTATTACATAAATTAGAACAGACTCTAATTTAGTCAGTAAGTTAAGTTTTGTCTTTATTCAAAAAGTCTTACGCTGGTACATAATCACTGTGGGTGGTTTGCTAGGACAGCAGAGGTACTTGCAGCAGACACAGCAGCATGTCAAAAATAACAGAATGCCTCCTCCGACTGCCACCATCATTAGGATTTCTTCCGTAGTATATGATGTTGTAATACTGAGATCACCTTTCATAATGTCCCCACCAACTTCCAATTTCCTGCAAAAACCAATCACGCAATGAAGTGATTTGAAATCTACACACATACACATGAAACCCAGTATTATTACCTTAAAGATAATCCAAACAGTTAAACAAGCTCATTAATATATTTTAACGTAAAGCACTTTTATCGAAATGCCAACCTCTTTCCGGTCAAAACATCGGTAGCTTGATCGAAAATTTCTTTTGCGTCAGATCCAGATGTCAATGGTCCAAATGCTTTACAGTCACCGGTATTAACGTTAATTATTAAGGCCGCCGATATTAGCGCCCAGAAGCTGTATGCTACTTGGAGTCCCATCTTGTTTCCACACTTTAAAACCTTGATTAAATTTCCAAAAAAATCTACTCCTTCAGGCTACTTTGATATTCAATTTTTGATAAGTTCAATTTTTATTTAAAAAAATCAATATGCCACAATAAAATCAACGATACTGAAAACCAGAACAAAATAGGTGGATGTGACGTGCATAGTGTGTAGATACGTATTTATAGGGAACTCAAACTACTCATGAAGTATGGGATATGGGATGACACATAAAATAAACTGCATATTGTTCTTAGAGATAGAGATATAAATTAGCAGTAGAAAAATAATAGCATAAATGGGCTATGGGCTTGTTTGGGATCTTATTAACTTATACATACAGACAGACGCATATAAAAATCATATTATCAACAATTTTAAGGGGTTTTGCTTCGCCTGTTTTATAGATATATAGTTGTTCATTCGCTATAAAATATCAAGTTAACGAACAACAGCTTGAAAAGTTGAGGACAGGAAGCTTTCTTTAGATAACCAAATTTATCTCAGTTTCATATCGATATTTTCTTCAACTTCATAACATCAATATCTCTATTTACTTCCCATGAATAAACTAATATTATAATGCATTAGCATGCATAATATTTTTATGGAGGTCTTGAGCTCAAGTTGAGACTGTCAAAATCAAGCCGGTGTAAAACGCAATACATACTAGCATAAAACGGCGACGTGAAAAGCAAGAAATGATGTATGGAGAGACTGCTGGCACAAATGCACGTACCTAAATAGGTAGATTTGGAATTGCAAATTGACACTTTTGACTTTAAATAAGTTAGGTATGTTTTTGCATGCATGCACGACGACTACTGACTGTGACTACCTATGTGAATAACGTCACTTTATGTTTGAATCTTGCTGAAATGAAAAAATGCATGCATTGCTTAAACCAGTCGTGAAATTGAGCCTTGATTTTGAAAAGAGCAAACTCGAAAATAAATTTCTACATAGGTAGACTGATAAAAAGGTTTTTCACTGATTGCTTTATTGATTTTCATCATTTGCTTGAAATGAAGTCTATTTCAACTATGAATCAGAGTCCATGACGTAGGGAGATTTGTTTTTTGTCCTGTTTGCAATCTAAACATCAGAAGTACCACCAGTTTGCTCAGTAATCGCAGAGAAGTAAGATGGAGGTGGAGTTCTGAATCCGGGTCCACCATTTGATTTCAAATCTTGGAAACAATTAGAAGTCTCGTACTGAGGAGCTGAAAGATATCATACATTAGCGTCAAACAGACAAGAAAACAATAATATCATCATAGATCACAACATTTTATGTGACACATCTTACGATTATTATTTTGGTTGCTGTTCGGTAAGGGGGTCTGTTGGGCGTGAGAAATCATGTTGGACATCGAAATTAAATTTTGACGAGTATCCGGGCTCAGCCTACATACGTCGCATATTGCGGGGTAGCCTTCTGAATAAAAATAAAAATAAAGTATTCATTCATTATAATTTTTGGTGTCATAATCAGCAGCGAAAGTGTGAAATCATGATTAATTTAGCCATAAGGTAACAAGGTAAACCGGCAGCAATCAAGTTAGTGACAGGTGCAATCTGTCGCCCCCCTGCGTGTCTTCTAACTGGTTGGAGTTGCCGGGTTCTGCATAAATCTGGAAACAGCCTGGATATACATCTGAGCGCCATAAAGAATAAAAACGCAGTGCAAAAGCAAAGAAAGACTAATTTCCACGGGAGGTAGCTTCCAGAATCATGTTGGTTATCAATTGGTTTTTCCTTGGTCTGGTTATCGTTAGGATGGGAGTAAAATGCCAAAATCGGTTTATCTAGTTTCACTCCATTAGAACTGAAATTATGACATGCATGTTATCGAAAACGTCTTTAAAATTAGTGAAATACTTAAACTTGACTTGACATGTAAAAAGGACTTCTGCTAGCTTACACTCTCTTCATCTCCGTCCTTATGCCAGCTCCTCCAAACGATAAATCCGAATGTTGCAAATTTAAGGCGAGGTGGTGGGGGCGGCACGTCACCCCGGAACTACTTAATGATAAGCATAGAAATAATGCCAACTGCCAGCTCATACTGCTGACCAAAAAAAAATATGGCTGCTGTGGAAAGAAACAAGTTTAACTATGCAATTGATTTGTTTTACTGCTCTTTTTGACACGTAAGTGTTTGTTACTTTAATCTTATTAAAATTTGTTCGTAACAAAATGGGCCGATGCAATACTTTGAAAAGTGACTTTGTAGAAGTGTATTGAATGTATTGAAGGAGGTGTACAAGGTTTTTAAATTTTTCCATAATAGAACAATAAGCCATTACTAGGAATTTTTAATTTTTGTTTGTTCATTTTATTGGCTATTGTATCATATTATTTTGAATTACCAAGCTTATTTCATAGCCTTTACTGTTATACAAGGACAATATAAAGTTCTCTCCTTTTATCTACTTTGCTGTTTATTAGATTCGAATACATTTCTGGTGAATGAAACAAAACATTACATTCAACAAAACTTTTTAAAAACCGCTTAACATCACATTATCCATAATTCCAGTACAGGTACCTATACTTTCTCAAAAAATGAAACATTCGCTACTAAATTATAAAAATCAAACTTAATCTTATCTTAATGCATCACTAATCTACACTTGAGTTTCATCACAGCAGCATCATTGCATTGCAATAAAATGTAATTTATAATCTTCAAGTCCATTTGTTTTAAAATATTAAAAAATGAGAGGCTAATGAGATATAGTGAGTTTTAATGGCTGTATTTTTCTTGAATCCGACCAAAGCACTTAAACCTACCAAGGAAAGATGTTGAGAAGTTGGTGTGTAGTGTGTAGTTAATTTCGTAAGCTGCACGTTTACTTTTACCACGTGAAGATGGTATGTATTTTTTATATGATTGCAGATTCAAACGACATGCACGATGATGAGTATTTTTAGAACGCATAGTAAGCAAAGCAAGCATAAAAAACCTTGTGCAGTGACTGTAGATGAGTGATCAATTATCATTTATTTGCATGAATATCGTCGCGCGTTAATGAATGTTCATATTGAGTAAGCTTATAAGCTAGAGAAGACCATATAAGTTACTACTGCTACTGCTATAAGAGCAGGCTTCAGTATTCGGGAATGTACTTATTCAGCGTGCAATACACTGCAGTTCGGATATAGAAATGTTCCGATTTCCTAGAAATGTTAGTGCACACCTGCAATATTGGTGACTTGCACTCAAGAGTCAATATATACACTTCTTGGTCGTACTAGCAGCCCAGTTAAGATACACAATATCCAATTTCCAGTTAGGCCTGTTCTTAATAAATTGATTATTTCAAAGTATAAAATGGGAATTTCACAATTATTCGTTTATTCTTCCACGTCGAATACATCATATTTTTACTTTATTCAGTCGCTGCATTAAATGATTAGGTGGACTAAAATGACTCAACGTGCAAAATATGGAAAAGGTGATCAAAGTTAAAAATGTAAATAATACAATTGAAGTACACATATACACGATGGGTGTGGGTGTTGATTATAAAAATTTAAGCCATTTCGTGTGTTTTAAACACAAAACATGAACAAAAACGTATGTATAGTTCAGTAATTACTGTGAACAAGAACTTCCTACAAAAAAAGAGAATCTTTCAAGCATTTAAGTAAATACATATTAGCAAAAAATTCAAGGAGATCATCTTAAGAATTTTTTTTGCAAAACATGCACAAAATTTTTTGCAGGTCATTTTGCTCATGTGAATACACTGTTACACACTTGAATGCTCAGCCGTGCCATGGATCGCGTTTTTATTTTATACGTTTTCTTGCGACTTGTGTAGTTTTCTTAAAAGGCCACTTTTGATGAATGTAGACAAATGCAGGTAGACTCGGCAAATACACACAAAGACCAAAAGCTTTGAGACAAAGTTGTATGAACGAAGTGTAATACAGAGACACGCTTAGGACACCGGCATAAAATCAAAGATCTTCATTTCATTGCAGATTATCACGATTATTATGCGTGGAAAGTAGAGGGTTACAAGCTTTGACTATGGTCACGGTTTTTGTTCTTTGACGTAGACAATGGGGAATACATACATGCAATTACCTGAAATCCAGCCAACAATACAGCTTATGGAACCAGAGTTTGATGCTAATTTTTTTTCTTTTTCATCCTAGCCAGCTTGCATTATTGACATTATAGCATGTTTTCTGCGTATCTGGACTGTAAATTATGCTGCTTGTTCTGGTGTGGCGTCCACAGATTGGTAATTCCAATTCCTACACGAGTCCAAGTCCTCACGCAATGGTTCCTCAACAGATTGTATGCGAACAGCGGATTAAGATTTAGCATTAGGGTTGGGTAGTGTCTAAGCCCCTATAGTATCTGTGGAGTAGCTTATCTGTATAGACAGGCTCTCTAAATCTTTGTCAGCTATAACAGTTTAAATAAGTCACTCGAAAATGGGATTCCGAAATATTTCTAGTTCAATTTCTTATATAATTTTAACTATTTCTGTGCTTCTAGTCCTTGTTGTGGATATTAATGGTCAAATTGTAGAAACCAACTATGGAAAAGTTCGAGGGGTAAAGAGACAATCAAGAGATGGCAAGTCATATTCCGCTTTTTTGGGAATTCCATACGCAACTGCTGCTCGGTATGCCACTAATGAAATTAAACTAACGATTAAAGCAATAGTATGACAATTTTCATATATTTTTTTAACTTTTCAGCTTCGAGGTAAGGTCAAAATGATGAAATAACTTAATATTTCATCTTTTATTTTACAAATTGCACAAAAATGAATGCACCGTTCGTTTTAGCGACCACAAAGACCAGAACCTTGGGATGGTGTTCGAGATGCATCACGTTTTGCAGAACCTTGCTTGCAGTATGAGATATTATTTCTCGGAAGAGTTCAAGGTTAATGCAAACCAAAACTTAATTATATACAGTAATATACAAATACATGATGTCTAGGGTGCATTGTGTTGATTATTTCATGAGGTATAATTTTCAAGTAGTCAACTTGTGTTTTGTTTTCATGCAATACGTTATATAGGCAAGGAAGACTGTCTTTACTTAAATATTTTTACTCCAAATGTAAGTCAGATAAGAATATTATCATTATTTTGTTCACAAGTATGCCACTGTATATATTCATGGATTAATTTAATATAGCTTAATATACCTACTACAGATTCCCAATGATGAGCCAGGTGGTAGAAATTTGTTGCCCGTTATGGTATACATTCATGGAGGTAAAATAAAATAAAATACTTGCTGTGGTCATATGAATTCCAAATTTCATTTCACTAATGATATTGTTATTACGTTAATAGGAGGTTTCATGTCAGGCTCTGCTAATGTTTATAAAGGTACTTTTCCCCTAATCAGCAACACCTTGAATTATGCTTAGGAAAAAGTACAAAATCGAAATTGTTGCTGTAAAACAATTGCTTATTCCTTTCTAGGAAAATATTTTGCCGATCATGACGTGGTACTTGTTACTTTAAACTATCGTTTGGGAAGCCTTGGGTTTGTGTGAAAATAAAAGAATTATATTGAATATCTCTTATTTTTCCAAGTTTGAAAATACATTTTAAGCAAATTTTATTTTTAACAAGGTTTCTAACCACAGGAGATACTGTAGTAAGAGGTAGAGTTTACGAGTAAATTTCCAATTAGTATCCAATTTTGCGATATTCTTTGCTTTAATACACACTTTGTAATGATTAATAATAATGTGTGAAAATATTTTTTAAAGGAAACAATGGTCTATGGGATCAGAATATGGCCTTAAAATGGGTTCAAGAGAACATCGGTTAGTTTTTTTTTTAAAAACTGAAAAATATTAATACCACTTAAAATTTAGATTTTTAACTAATTTAATCACTTGTTTTACAGGTTCGTTTGGTGGAAATTCTCAAAAAACTACTGTATTCGGGGAAAGCGTGGGGGGCGGTAGGTACATTATTCAAACAGTTCTTATCATTGTGATGATGGTTGTGATACTTGAATGAAATGGTTTATGCATTTGTATAGCATCCGTGCATTATCATGTCCTTTCCAAGGCTTCGGAAGGTACTAATCGAAAACTTGTTCACTCAAAAAAATTGCACCGCCTCCTGAACGCATATTTTATGCCAGTTTAACTTGAATATATGCAGGTTTGTTCCAGCGTGCCATTTCACAAAGCGGATCAGCACTGAGAACGTACGCTTTGACAAATAACAGATTTGAACAGGCAAAAAAGTTTGCAGAAAAATTTGGTTGTCCAACTGAAACCTCATACGAGTTGGTGGCTTGCTTAAAGAAAATTGACGGAAAGGAACTTGTTGCGGCACATCAGGATGCACGGGTAAAACTAACATATTTCTGAATCAATTATAATGTTGACAACAACTCTACTTATACAACACTCTAACCGTTTAGGGAATCATAAGAGACGAATATTCCCTGTTTGTACCGGTAATTGAAAGAGTGAAAGATGGACAAGAATTTCTAGCGGATGATCCCAAAGAGCTTATAGCTTCTGGGCAGTATTCAAAAGTCCCTTGGCTAATGGGAGTAAATTCAGGAGAAGGCTTACTGTACACTATATGTAAGTATTTAAATTTTTCATTGCAATCTAAAATTTTTGAAACCGCCTAATTGAATACAAAAGTTGATGTTACTCCACTCAGCCATGCAATACGACCATGAACTGCTCAGGACTTTAGGTTACCCTGAAGTTTGGAAAAAGCTACTGCCAACTCTCCTTGGCTTTGGTGACCAAGATGCAATCGAACGAAATTCGGAAAAAATCCGTCGACAGTATTTTTACACTCCAATAGGAAGCACTTCAAGCTTTCAGAATTTGACAAATATGTTCTCTGATAAGCTGTTCTTTTTGCCTTCGCACAATGCTGCGCTACTGCAAGCAAAGCACTCACCAGTTTACATGTATTATTTCAATTTCCAAACAAAGTTTTCATTGGGAAAATTGGCGGAGGCAACATCCACAGTAGCCGAAATTCGGCCAGAGGCACAAATTGCTGTTCATGTTGCTTATAGTTGGCTAACACAACATTTATTAGGATTCAGGCCAACTTTTTATGGTACGTTTATAAATGAGTCCTTTGCTGAACGTAAAATTTTGATGAAAATATTCGGTCTAAAAAACGTAATTTTGCTTTCTTACTTTTAATAGGTTCATATCATGGTGAGTTAACCAGTCTCTTATTATCCTGCAATACCCTAAGTTAGTCCTTTTTATTTTTATGAGAAATAACTTCTTTTGATAATACAGGGGATGAGCTTCACTTACTTTTCGATTTTCATCAAGTTATTGAACCACGAATTGGATCTCCAGATTATGAGCTATCTAAGGAGATGGTTAAAGTATGGACAAGTTTTGCTTCGCAAGACAACATGTGAGTTTGGAAAAGTTTTCAAACATTTTTCCATACAAACGTCACAAGTGGAGCAATAACCTATGCAGGTGTACCTACATGCATATTGCGTATGTTTTGCAGAAATACAACTGTAGATCTTGGCCGTTTGAAATGGAAATCAATAGACCCTGATGACCCAGTTCCACATTACCTAGAACTCACATTGCCTATAAAAATGGTGAAAGAACCGTTTTCGGAACGGCTGCCATTTTGGCAAAACTTGCTTAATGAAGTTTGATGTACCATGTACCTATATAATTATTGTTTGTGCTCCATAACATTCAATTCATTCTACTTTTCATCATTTGTAAGTGTAACCGATGTTGATCATCACCTACAAGTCAAATAATTGATTGAGGCGGTAAGAGTTAAGAGATAATATTATTTTTGACTAGATGATTGTAAGTCTGGATCTCAACTGAAGAAGTTTTATGTGTGAAAATGAATAATTTCGCAATTCCACGAATTCGTCAAACTTGTCACAACATCTGCCATTTTGCTGCTTGATTGATCACTGTTTCGAGTGACATTAATTAATACAGGGGAACGAAGACATTTTGTTATAGATGATAATCAATGTTATTATTAGCAAAAATAGTTTAAAAAATAAAGGCCTTTGAAAGAAGCTTTTTCAAGTGCTTTAATATTATCATCATCAATTTAGCCATGTCATGTACACGATACATATATTATCATAAACAAATGCATTTTCCAAATGTCTTTCTGAGACAGACTGTCGAATAGTAAACTACTTCTTTCCGTGCTTTAAATCATTACAAACATATTAATCACTGTTCTTGACAAAATACTGCTTGCAAAAAGACTTTGTACTCTACATCAATTTCAATGACGGACAGATATATAATCCATCCATCAATTGCAATCACAACAGCAACCCAATTTTCGGACATGTATAAAATTTACGTAAATTTTAAAAATGCACACGTACACAAGGAGCTGTTCCGGTCTCCGGTATTAAATATCGTTATCTTTGTATCTTTTGAATATATAAATGCCTGGTGTACCTGCGTGGTAAGTAATTAACTACCGGCACATGTCTGGCTTCTTCCTATGCAATCACCTTCAACTCCGTTTAGGTAACAACAATGATCGTATAAACCCATTTTGTGGTTATGTTGATAGATAATATCACGGCGTTCACACAAAGTCCATCTTCCATGAATAATATTGAATAATAATGTACCTAAATAATCGAACATTTTTCAGTTACCGACATTGCAATGACATTTGATAAGAGATGTTATGCCCTTGAAGATTCGCCAATTTTTTGCCAGACACGAGCTTACAATCTAGCGTGTTCAGGCAGTTGTCACTGAAATTGATACTGTCATTAAAAACAAAAGTGGAACCGACAGCTACGAGTTTGATCAAACAAGATAAGACCCTTACCATGCTTCAGGCTGTTTATCAGGATTTTTCAAAGTAATGCTTCACTACTAATTATTTTGTTACATTATGAAAAGTACTTGAGTTAAACACGTTTGCATAATATAATGTTAATATAATCTGTATACTTTTAAAATGTCTTATCTTGTCTTCCTAATAAACACCTACTGAAGCGCATAGATTACTAAATGGGGAGCAATCATATTTAAGCTCGACTCGATCTCCATATTTTCGTCATTCCCATCCTCTCTCCTATTTCAGCAAAGCTAACCAAAACGAAACTACTTCAGCTTCACCATGAAGGTTCTCTTCGTTGCCCTAGTCCTCGTTGCAGGCGCGTTTGCCAAAACCGCAGTGCAAAAGGAGATTTTTGCTGAGGGACCAAAGTGCCGTGAGCATCCACACATTTTTATAGAAAATTTTTCAAAATAGATTCTAAAATTATAACAATTACAACTTAAACTTGGTTTATCTTTACAGCAATTGACGATCCTCTTCTTCGTGATGGTCCCGTTCCACTCAACGTCTCTGTTAACCCAATTGTCGAACTTCTAGGCGGAAGTCAGCTCACGTAAGTATAACAAGTTTGATTTTAAGGAGCATGAAGTTACCAACAGGTAAAGTAATTATGAAATTAACAATGACTAATGCATACACATGCATGCATACATCTTCTATACAGCGATCTTAAGGCTGAGGGTCTCTCCACTCTTCACTACAAGATTGATATCAACGCTCTTCTTTTGACCGCTACTTTCGAAGTCACCATCGAACGTGTCACTGGAAACGCAACCTACTCAGCCTCTGGGTACGTTGATGCCCGCCCCTTCCGCCATGAAACCATCCCATCCGGAAACGTAACTACTACTGGTTCTGGACTCGGAAAACTCTCTGCCACCAAGGTTCATCTAAAGGGACGCGCTTCACTCTTTATTAACATCATTGGAAACAAGGTTCAAATCTCCCAGCTTACCCTCGAGACCGTCAGCTTTGAGAGCTTTTCAGTTGATCTTGGTACCCACATCCGAATCGGAGGTGCACCCGTCAACTGGGCTGAACTTAGCGCCAACATCAAGGCCAACTTTGACCGCGATTTTACTCAGCACAAGACCGAGATTACCACCAAGATCCGCCAGGCTGCCAACGGCATTGTTGGAGTAAGTGAATAAAAACTATTGGAAATCGTTGGAAATTGATATTTTCTGCTTGTCTATGTATTTTAACGAATGTTTAAATTTCCCTTTCCATTGCAGAAATACACCCTCGCTGAGCTCATCGACCTCATCGGAGGAGGTGGTGGTGGTGAAGACCCAGAGTGCTAAACTGACTTAGCATCTTTCAAATTTTACTCTTCTTTCTAATTTAAAATTTTTCACTCTCTTTAAGAACATCCTCATATGAATTTTCTGTATCTGTCTACTTCTATTTCTCCTTCTTTCGGACAACTTAATCTGTGATACTTGCAATTGGAAATAAACTAAGCATTTTGCATCAAAATTAACAAGACACGCCTATTTCATCATATTTAAAGAACAAGATTTTATCATTTATTATTCGTTCAACAAATGTCCACACTCCCATTCAACGTCTCACATTTATTTACAAGTTGAAACCTTTTACACTTTACTCAACAAATGATTTACATATTATTGCATTTAAAACACTATAATTATTATTATAACATTCATATTTAATTTTTTTTCAATACTTAACGATAACAAATTTAATACTACTACTACTGCGAATAAGAACGACATATTGAGAATAGATGAAAATATAACGCATGAAACCACACATTTCATCATATTTAAAGAACAAGATTTTATCATTTATTATTCGTTCAACAAATGTCCACACTCCCATTTAACGTCTCACAAGTTTATTTACAACTTGAAACCTTTTACACTTTACTCAACAAATGAATTACATATTATTGCATTTAAAACACTATAATTATTATTATAACATTCATATTTAATTTTTTTCAAAACTTAACGATAACAAATTTAATGCTACTACTACTGCGAATAAGAACGACATATTGAGAATAGATGAAAATATAACGCATGAAACCACACCCACCACTCACCAGAGATAAACATATAAGTAGTAAAGTGCAGTGTATTCAGAGCAATTACTTAATTACAATTGCTGCGATTTTAGAAAATGCTCAGACTTGACGGAAAAATTTAGTATTGAAAGAAGTGTTAAATTTATGAAGAATTTTATTTATTAGCTAGATTATTATAAATTATCGTAACAGGTGAATATTAAATTGACAGAATAATACTATTTGGCAAAAATAATTTTGGAGCTGGACTGGACAGTATGTACTTACTGTGCATCTACTGTGGATTAGGTGCAGTGATTTTTCTACAAGCAGCTTTCTTTAACTTTTACTACATCCATTCATTCCGCTGCTTCAGTACCTGTTCGTTTGGAATCGAAATAAATATTTTTTATTTCTTAAATGCCTATATAAAATGGTCATGGTCGGTCTCTTTAATATGTTTAATCATTTAATATACTGTTATACATTTTATTTGTAATTCCTATTTTATTGAAAGATACATAGTTTCAGAGTGCATCAGTTTTAATTATAGTGCGTGTTTAAGTGCTTCAATGCTTTTTTGCTAGCAACACGTACAGTTACGTGTGATACAGTGCATTAAAAATAGACAATGATTTCAAATTTGAAGACAACGGAGACTTATAATTTGACTAAAAAAGTCCATCACTGTGGACAAGAAAGTTTATCTTTAAAATTGACACCACAATACAGTTTATTTAACGTTCAAAATTCAATTCGAATAAATTATATCATAAATATTTTCCGTAAGTAATCTTTAAATGTTCCATAAATTCAACCACCCACTCACCTTTCCATTCATTCAGGTCAGAAGAAGAAAGTTGATTCGGAAATATGTAGTAACAATCTTCGTGTTTTAAGGCAAAAGGGAAAACACTTGTTTTTTTCCGTACACATGTACTTGTTTCATGTACATTTTACAACATGAAGAATGGGAAGACTTAAAAACATGCTAATTTGAGACCATTTTAATAGTTTTTACAATAATATATTTAAAGAGCAAGATAGGAAGTGCGTTCATTCAGACATGAAATCATTATTCATTCATTTACCTATATGCATAACATTAATGTAATATTGTAAGTTTCCCTCCAATAACTAATTTTAAAAGAGATGGAATTAAGTTGGAGAAACAGTAAATAGGTCAATTTTCAAGCATTCAACATTTGTGCTGAATCGAGAAAAAGTCAAAGTATGAGAAAGTAGAGTAGCAATATTGAAAAGCTAAATTTTTTTATAATTTTTTTTATTGGGAGAGACGCAAATGTAAATGAAAATGCAGACTAAAGACTATGTAGGTCAAGACAGGATTTAGACTTTCCTGCAGAACCCCGAATAGACATTAGTCGATCAATCAAACGCTGGGCTAGCTTTAAAGATGAGGTAGCAGCACCCATTGCTAACCCTCTACTGTTGCTTCTTTTCCTCTTGAGACGTTGCTGCAAAGTTGACATTGCTTTGGAGGAAGTAGTTGCTGATGACGAGGATGAAGATTTAGAAATGGCGACTGATGTAGAGGATGAGCTAGATTCACCTGCGGATAATTGATGAGCTTTTACGTACTTTTTGTGACGCAAATGCACCTGTGTCATAAGCCCTTGAATCAAGTTGTCCACTCCTAAATCTAAAGAGGCTGAAACTTCTATGAATTTACAACCGTGCAATGTGGCTAGATATTTTCCCTCTGCAGACAAAAAAAAATTTTAAAGTTAATTTTCGGAATTTTACAAAACCATAATTATTACTGTAGATTCTACGGTCTGTAGGTCCACAATGTAGACAGTACAGTATTAGTAGTTTCTGTTCATCTCCCTCCTACCTTTTGTTGTGACACACCGAGACCGTTCCAAATCCGTTTTATTTCCCACGAGAATTACAATACGCGGCCGGGCTCCACCAGCCATCGATGATCCTGTTTCTTTATTGCCAGTTCGTCTTGATCGTTTAGTGTTGTTTTTCAATGTGATGTCATTTAACACCTCCTTTGCAAATTGGAAGCTTTCACGGTCCGTAATAGAGTAAACCAGAAGCACTGCATCAAATTTGTAGAGATGACCAGCCTAAGGAATTTCATGGAAAAAATCATTTTTTCATGCAATGTTCTTTGAGATAGTATTAGCAATGAATGACAAAGAACTGTAAATTTTACAATGTATTCTTACAGCGGAATTTTGCTGATGGAATATTCGCAGAGAGAAATCATACTGAGTATGCTGTTTGATGTCAGGTTTTGGCTTATACAAAATGGAATTCCCTCCGTTGCATAAATCCTCTGTAAAAAAAATTAGAGCAAGCAAACAGCGATGTAAATAATGGCAAGATGAATGGGTCTTTAAAAATTATCTACTCTAAATTCACAAAACAAATTGTTTTACAATTTTCTCTCTATATTATGTTCTTAATAAAAGAAGCGGATCAGTTACACGGAAGTTCCACTTTCACTTGCGTGATGCAGCATAACATGGCATAATATGGGCTGCTAGCTAGAGCAGTGTCAGTTAATGACGTTTGTTTATTAACTGGAAGAAGTGTGACAAAGATTTTTTTTCCCTGTGGAATGTGGATTGAAAACCACTTGTAACTTGCGTCGCAACCGCAAAGTAAACCACTAAAGTAGTCCATGTAAACATTTTCAAAGAAAGTAAGCAGAGAATTGGTATGTATACGAGTAGGGGGAAACTGGAGTGAAGTGGAGGAAGAAGGAGGATAGGTATACAATAATGTTATTCTATTCGTGAGTAAGTACATATAGACATAAAGAACATTCTTAAGCAGGAGCACGTGCAAATGGTACCATCTTACTCCATTGCTCTTTTTCCGGGAGAAAACTTTCTCCAGTGTTCTTACGACAAAAGATAACAACAAAATGGAAAAGGCTATGAACTAGAAAATGGGTAAAGTGGTCCTTAAGGATTAGCGAAAGCAATTTCAAGTCAATGAATTTGTCCCTTTCATTCAAGATGCACATATAAATGAATTGCCTATACATATGCGTATGTATACATAACAAGCAGTTGTATGGGTGGTGGGGGTGGATAGATAAAGTTTTTTATTGTATAAAATATTTTATTCGACTAGTGCACATATTTGTCACTCCAGGATTGGGACATTGTTTGAGGTTATACTCAGTTGAGAATATCAAATCCATCTGCTCCATATAAAATAGTTCTTTGCTAGACCACCACACTATTCCCACAAAGACTTTCATCCACCACATCATCCTACACATATGTACAACCGACAACCGCAGGAGATAAAAAAAACCACCACCATTATGCCACAGTGTCGGCCTGCCTGGATTGGATTTTGCCTCTGTTAGCTCATTAGTGTTGTATTACAAACAATATACATTTTTGGTAAACATAAGAATAGGAGTACCATCATCGCATTATGTCTCCCAAAAGCGAGTAACACAAGCTTGACAAAAAGTTTAACTCAAGAAACGTGTCTATATAGATTTACACAAAACAACCGTATCACCTCATAACATACGCACCACTGCAATAATGGGTCATCGTCATCAAGAAAGTAATACTCTACAGGATCATATTATATGCGTTCCATTTCTGCTAATTAACTTTGCCAGAAGAAACAGAAGATTTGATACTAGCATTGTTATTTATACATACTATTTGAATATGAACTAATTTATTATCATTGTGGCGTGGTGGTGGTGTCAGTTTACGATCTACCCAGATTTCGTTACGTGACCCAAAAATATAATTTATTACAGCTTGCATTCACATGCACAACTTTATTGTAAACAGTTGCTTTCACTGAAAGAAATGAGATGGCAGATGTGCAAAATAAACACTCCGTATATTAACCTATTGGCCTAATCATGGGTTTCACTTACTCAGGATGACAAGCAAGCTCACCATCACTGATCACATCAATTTTCTGTCGAATCTGTTGTTTATCAACACTCACAACAGTTTTATAACAGCATAACAGGGAGGCCAATAGGGCATGTTTGATTAATTTACCCCAATTAATTGAAAGTCTGATCTTCTATGCTGTGCCAACGTGGTAACTCCGACTGCTGGGGGAGAGCAACATTGACTCATGAATCATGCTCAACTTTTTTTTTAGCATTTCATTAGCTTTGCCGTTGCAAAAATCTTACTTATTTAATGACGGTATTTATTTGCTGACAAAGGAGTAGATTTCAAAATAGGCTTTATCTCTTTGAGTAATCGATATCCAATTTGCATTAGAAATTTCACAATTATTAGTTACTTTCTCCAGACTTGTGTACATGTAACAAGAGTAAATACCTAGATTGAGACTAAAAGTCCACATGCTATCTTGCCACGTTGTTACAGTGCATCGCCCATGAATAGTTTTCAGGAAATATCGTAAACACGTAGGCACTAGACAGACTTCTACAAAGTTCTTGAAATAGAATTATGAAGTGAGGTGGACTCTTTTGTTTTCCTCAAAAGGATAAAAGAATTGATGCAATGATACATTATACTCCGCATTTTAAAGTCGACATTAAGAGAAGCCTTATCTGATTTTAATTTTTCTGACTAGCAATTCACCATCATTTGCCAGAGAATACACTTCTTTTACGTGCCCAACTGTTTTATTCCAAACTTTTTGTATGCTCCAAACAAACGATCACGGAAAGGTTTGCAAATGCATGCATACGTATAAGTATGCTAAAAAATGTTTCATACACTGTTGTATTTTTCTTAATTGTTACTTCCACGTGCAACTAACTGATGTCCAAGTGAATTCAATACCAGTAGGAAACTAATATAGGAAATGGGGAAAGGTACTTAGTACATGGCGACATACATATATGCATCTTCTTTAGTAGTGGTATATATGGGTAGAAGCATATACCATGTAAAGTTCCACCAACGCACGTACGCACAATTCCTTCACTACTTGGCAATCTCTTCCAGCACTACCACTTTCCCCAGGGTTTTATGTGGACAATGAACTCCTCTCCTCACTTTCATTTCATGCTCATTTATATAGGATATTTATAGCACTAAAACGAGAGAAGTACGTACCTCTAAAACAATCCCCTTACTTCCCAACTGCTGCTAGTTTATACTGTGCTTTTGTGCATCTGGTCTTTGCTAAATTGACTCTGACTTGTTCGTATTTTCTTTCATGAGAAACTGAAGTACAGGAAAGTAAATAAACCGCAGCATTCATCTAGCACATGATTATTTATTTACTGTTACTTATAATGCCCCGGTTTTACAACGATCTACGTCATCTTTTCTTTCTAAAAATTTCATCTTAAGATCGACACGCACTTCAAATAAAAACGAAACAATGCATATGAAAAGCTCTAATACTCATGTTTGCATGCAGAAAGCCCAAGACCTATTGTTTAGGTACTTTAGAATAAAGAGGATAAATAAGGTATTAATAAATACCTTTAGACGGAAAAAATATTAGAATAAAAGACGTACGTATGTATACATAATTTTCAAGACATTATTGCAAAACCTGTACCGTATACGAGCGAAAACTGAGCACTGTATCACTTAACGTGACTTACAGGAAAACCACGTGCGTGCATGCGTACGTTACGTACTCATTTTATTAGCGCATATGTACACAAATGTACATAATAGCTAACCAGGTAGATAGGAAATGAAATACGTACACATATGTACGCAACGCATTTTTCTTTTTATTTGCAATATGAACCATGCATTAATCGTTCCAAGAAGAACCAACTTCATATGCATAACATTAATTTACATACATCGCCATTCATGGTAAGATGAAGCCTACCGTATACCTAAAAGAGTGAAAGCTACACTACTTTTCTATATTTCCTCTTTCACTTCTGTAACGTATGTAATCTTATCAAGCATTATTGTCAAAATTTCGAGCATCAATAATTTTACATGTTTTCACAAATATGGTTGCGTATAGTCTTGGTGCACAGAAAAAAGTTTCCATTTTCTCATTTTGAGCAAATTCAAACGTCACCACTACTAGTAAAACATTTTACCTAATGTAGCGTTATTGTCACTCAATAGCTTTCCAGAGGTACTCAAGAGCTCAAACATTCTTTTGCATCCCTTTATGATTGCACCGCGCATCCCAATTTCAACAAGATCCAGAATTCCCCTGATATGCTCATAGTGTGCTTACGCAATATTCTTTATAATATGTAGATATTTTTATGCGTGTGAAGAGTGCAGACACGCATGAAAATATGCGTGTAAACAGACCACAAAAAATGAATGTTACATCAAGTTTCAAACTTTACCAATATCAAAGAAGTCTGATAAAATTAGGCCTTTTCAGCTAGTTTTTTATATTTGCTTTCCACTCAAATGTATTCATTTTGATGTAAGTACTTCACTTTTCTACTACAATCAACTTTCAAACTCATGCAAAATCAAGTGTATACAACTATCAAAATGTAAGGATGTGCCTTGCACAGAGGTAGCATCGTCTCAAATTAACTTTACGTTGAATTAAAACTTTCTTCTTTCGTCACAATATACGACCCTACTATATCTAAATTGAAGCAGGATAAACATTATATGACTCTTCAAAATGTTCCACACACAAGTGATGATGCTCAAAATAGACAGCTATGTGTATACATGGGCCCTTACCACTCCATGAACACTCCATATAAAATGTTCTCTGTTTTATACAATTCTAAAGTATATTGCCCCATTTTCACATGATTTTTGACCCAGTGACTTGGAAGGAGTAGAAAGTGGAGCAATTTACTGTTTTATTGTGGAAACTTGTGGGGGTTTCTTTGGGTATATGGTTTGCTACGAAATCTGTGTATTCCATTTTTATAGGAAAATCTACTCCAAAAATGATATAAAAAACGCATTCACGCGTAAAAAAACGACTATATTTCTAGCCACAACAACATAGATAATATATTGGCTTAGCTGGAGCTGGCTGACTTCTGGAACAAAAATATTATATCCATATCCACACAACATAATAAGATTTATCTTTTAAGTTGCTACTTTTCTCCTTTTTTGGCATTTTTCCCTCTGGCTTATGTTTCCTAATGTAATTACGCATTATGATACCCTCTTCACTGCTACTCCGAACTGCACATGTATCCCTAGATGATAACGCACGTACGCACGATGATAAATACCTCAAATTCAGACAGCCACATAAGCACTAAAAGGTTCAACGCATAAAAGCCTATTCTCGGTTAGCATATACATGGGTATTCCACAAAAATGCCAGGAAACCTGTAATTCAAGTGATGTAGTAGCGATGAAGTGGTTTTTTCTTTCTATTTTTGGTGCATTTTAGAGCAAACCCTATTGTCTTTGTATACATTTTGAATTTTGTCTCCGTGTCATAATTCTACATCATACTACAAAAGACACACGAAATGGAGCAAGATGAGTAGATGAAATGTCAAGTGAAAGTAGCTATATGGATCATAATAATAAGGAATATGAGAAAGCGGAAGCGGGTGCGTTTCATGGATTTGAAATTTGTGCCGTCATTTCAAGTGCTTCATATGAATTCATATTTACATTTTTATCTTTGCTTAGAAAATTAGACGTCATGCTGATTCATTGAAATTCAAAATTTGCAATAAAAAACAAAATGTATACCACATACTACAAATATTATATAGAACTAAGTTGCATACAAGGGTTACCAAAAATATAAAAAATTAGAGCAACCAGAAGCAAATATTTTAAAATCTGATTCAGGTATTTTCTCAAATTTACATGTCCAGCTAGGAAGGATAAAGATTGTCAGTATTGCGTCATGCACAAATTCTGTAATATGGATTTATGGTTCCATTTTAAGCAAGATCTTCAAAAGATTTAATTAAGCCGACGACAAACGATTAAAGTTGAACTGCTGAGGAAATTGACGTATCAAATTGCATCTCAAAAAAAAAAAAAAAAAGAAAGTAGTTTTATGCATGCAATAATCTGGATTGCAATGCAATCCAGATCTAGATTTATAGGTATGTATTTAAAAAATCAAACCGGTGATCAGCAATGTACGCAAGAATACTGGTTTTATGGCATCAATACAGACACTATGAGGTCAGTATCAACTTTTTTAAAACAAGTTTTCCATTGGTGACGTCAAAATACCTTTTATTTTCAACCTCTCGTTCGCAAGAATGTTATGCATTTACCATCAGTATTGGATACCCCATCT
The DNA here is from genome assembly GCA_027743805.1 of Lepidocyrtoides sp. E14. Lineage (NCBI taxonomy): Eukaryota > Metazoa > Arthropoda > Collembola > Entomobryomorpha > Entomobryidae > Lepidocyrtoides > Lepidocyrtoides sp. E14. The sequence continues at coordinate 32,912 of JAHZMZ010000373.1, forward strand.
GCTTGCTATGAATTAACTTGTCTGGCATGCTGGTGGTAGCTACGCACGTATAACATAAACGCACATTCTCACGTTAGACGTTATCTTGCATAATCGCTTTCGTCACAACTAAACAAGCTTTTGCATTAGCTGCGCACGCAATTGCTATTTAGAGGCAGTCATAAAATTTATTTATAACCGCTCTACGCAAACGATAATTACCTACCAAAGTACAGGTTTGTAATAAGTATGCAGTCTTTGACCCAAGAGGATACAAAAATATAGGAAAATAGATTCCTCGCAATTTCCCTATCAGCGCAGAGTACAACAAATTAATAGATCTTAGCACATCATTCAAAAAATGACAAAGGAGAAAAACGGAAGAGGTAAACATCACCTATTCCCTATCAGCGCAGAGTACAACAAATTAATAGATCTTAGCACATCATTCAAAAAATGACAAAGGAGAAAAACGGAAGAAAGGTAAACATCACCTACTTTTCCGGACAAAAAGACACAAATTTGCGAATTCGCTATAATGAATAAATAAATAACAGTAGCAAACATTTTGTTCATCTATTCATCCACCTGCAGCTATCCACTATTTACAAGAAATGTCCAGCTCAAAAAAGTAGGTCGGCAAATGACGGTGTTGACATTATCAGCCATAAAATGTATTGTAGTAGCTAACGATGCCCGTAAAACTGTACACCTGCTTGTATCAACAATAAAACACCTTGCAACTGTGCTAAATTATTCGTCCTTCTGCCTTAGCACTTTAGCTTACATGTATTTATTTACTCATCTAATAAATGTTGAAGCAACAACTAGCTAGTAGCTAGTACAATCGTAATCATCAACATGGCTAAAATCCTTGGGATGATGAAAACTGACAGTAGAACAACATAGTGAACTAGGCCAGGCAGGCAACAAGCATGTCTCTTACAGTTGGGCTCCAATAGTTTTATTAACCAAACATTCAAATAAAAGAAAAAAGTTTAGATTTTGGAGGACATAATACAATCTGTTTTTTTACCGAGTGTTCTCAATTTAGTCAATAAACAAAACAATTAACCATTTTTTGGATTCTGGTCTAGTTCTAGTAATCAGAGCGTTAATAATAAAACTGTGTTGTTATATATCTGCAGATGTGCTTAATCATTTTTATTACCCTGCCTGCATGCAGTAAGTAGTCAATTTGTTAACAGCAGTAGCATCCCACTATATTATGCAATATGCAGTATACCCAGTATAAATTTTTTAGAACTTAGAGATGATAAATACTATACGGACATCATAGGACGACAAATTGCAATTTGAAAAATAATCATTGCATATCTTCCAATGTGTTGTAAATGATGGGAGGCACGCACACGCACTTTTCTGGAAAAGCTACTAAAGTTTATTTATTCGTCTTTATGAATGACTCTGCAATAATAAAAAAAACATAATATGCATGGATGTGTAACATACGAAAAATGCGTGCCATCCAGGCCAGCTTATAGAGCTTTTGCTGGAGAAAGCTCTGCCACGTGGAGCTGTCTCCATTATCTTTGGACTCTATGTACGCAGTGTGCAACGTTGTTCCCACGGTCGGTCCGTGGCCTTGAGATGAATAACGCAATGAAGTCGGTTACAACAACCAGCCAGTCAGTAAAATAAATTTTAGTTCTACAGTTCAGGAAATTGGTATATACATCCCGCATACGTATTCACTACTGGTGCGTATATGGACATCAAACATGTGCATGCATATCCCTAATTTATTATTATTTTAGAATAGTATAACGCATTCAGTGCGTAATAAATATGCGAATTCACAACACATGCTCTATATAGGACACTAAGATAATGGCAATTTTTTTGCATAGTCATAAGACACATAAGAACTGCTGGCTGTTGCTTCACAAAATGCAAAAAATGGTTTCCATCTAAATTTTCCCTTCAGCCCGTGAGGCTCTATAAACTGATGCGTACAAACTGAAACTGAATGAATTATTTTGCCCATAAGAGAAAGGAGAGAAAGAGAGACATCTGCGAATTCAAAGAGATGATGCAACAATTGCTGCATGCATGAACACAGAGGCACCACCATATCTAAAGTCTTTTCATTATATGCATGTATAGGAAGAGTTAAGTTGAGAAAATGTCCAAGTTACTACCTTTTAAACATCTTTGATTAAAATGAAAAGAACATATATAGCAGGTATACAAATTCATCATTGCTATTATTGTTAATTCTTCTTTGCTTCACTTAGATCGATTTTTACTAGTACATATTGCAATGAAAAAATTTTCAATTTGCACATATTGCAATGTAGGTATGTATTACTTGTATTAAAAAGCGAAAGCTATCTTTTGTAAATTTATTCAAAAATGCCATTAATATCTGTCAGATTAATACTTATACGAAAAAATTAAAAAGACAAAGCAGAGTATAATGTTATATCCACAGAGCCCCCTGTTTCTGCTGGTGAAAATGCTCACAGCAGACTAATTATTGCACATATTGCAATGTGGGTATGTATTACTTGTATTAAAAAGCGAAAGCTATCTTTTGTAAATTTATTCAAAAATGCCATTAATATCTGTCAGATTAATACTTATACGAAAAAAATAAAAAGACAAAGCAGAGTATAATGTTATATCCACAGAGCCCCCTGTTTCTGCGAGTGAAAATGCTCACAGCAGACTAATTTAGTCAATAAGTATTTATACGTATTGTAAGTCTACTCCGCGTATACAAACCGTTTACATGTCAGTATTTTAATGGGGTGAAGAGCGACGCACACAACAGTATATCGTTTCATCGTTTCATTACTTTCTCTGAGAATTTTTCAAAATGTTCCAATAATGCCAATTCGCTTAGTTGGTTGTTAGTTCCAGCTTCAGCCAATTATATAAGGCTCTGCAGCTTTGGCACAAAGAAGCACGAGAATGCATTATGTACTACAACAAGACTACATGTTCACAAATTATTTTTTTTCTGCATATGTGTATCTCTAGTTTAAACCATAAGAAGAACGACATGATCGACTAATAAGCTGTGATTTTGCCCTCTCCGAGAAAGCTGTGGAAATTTCCTTCCTCAAGACGCACTTACCGATGCATACATTAGGTCCTTTCAAAATCCATAGTATTTCATACAGTAATTGGGATGCAATGTGGTAACAATCTGCGTGGGTCATTGCAGTCACCAT
>JAHZMZ010000374.1:0-22435 GCA_027743805.1 Lepidocyrtoides sp. E14
ACCACAGGCACCTCCTTCTCAGCAACAACAACAGCAAAATAATTCTCAGGGACAGCATGGTGCAGAAGCTAAGAGGTACGGATCGGATATCATGATTGTTTTTTCATTAGCAATGATTGGCAACGAAATAATAATACGTTTTAAAAATATTTTGTAGTGAAAACGAAAAGGAAAATGCAAAAACTGAGACTGCCACTGACGACTCAGAGGAAGGATCGGGGAAACAAAAATTACCAAAGGCTATGGTAAAACCGCAGGTTCTTACGCATGTCATTGAAGGATTCGTTATACAGGAAGCGTCAGAACCTTTCCCACTTGGAAGAAATGGAGATTCGGATGAGCCACCTAGTAAGATATTCATTGAAAAAAAAGTCATATAAGCTATTTAAAATTATTAGAGGTTATATCAAAAACTATTTTTTTGCAGTGAAAAAAGTTGCTCTCTCTGGAGAAATGGGCAAGTGTGAAATGTGTGGAAAAGTGGATTTACGGTCAAAGTTCAAAAAGAACAAGCGTTTTTGTTCTTCTCAGTGTGCAAAAGGAATGAAAGCACAGCAGCAATCACAGAATCAGCAGAATTCAATCCAACCTCCATCTTCGGGTCCGAATTCTGCTGTTAACAATAAGATTAATGACAGCCACACAAAGTCAAGGGGAAAGAAATCGGTATAAATAGAAAAGGCGCTTTACGATAAATAAAACCTTCATCTGCAAAACTTGCAAGCTGGAAAAGTTAATAATTTATATTGTATTTTAACCAATTTTTAGGGAGAAGGTGACTCCGAACTTACAGATGAAACCAGTAGTTCTATTGGCGAACCGTCCTACATGTCACCATCTAATGACCAACCGGATGATGAATTGATAAAGGCCGGAATGAGTAGTGCAAATGGTGACGGAAATCAAGGAAAAGCGTAGCAGAAAGCATAACAGAATATAAAGGAAAGGGAGAATGTCTGCCTGAGAACTTTTAAAATTGAAAAGTTACGTTTGTGTTATTTTTTACTCGAGGAACATGAAGAAAAGCTATTTATCATTTAACAACAATAGTTTTAAACAGTGTTCAAATTTTTATATTGAACAAACATTAACTAACTAAATACTTAATATGTGCTTACAATATGAAATCAGTTCGCATAAGTACATAAAAGTTGAATGTGTAAATATTTATGTTGTGCATAAATGTAAATGTAATTATCATATTCGCTTTATTACTTGTTAATGTTAATTTTTAACGTGTTTGGCTAATTAACCTGCCTAAACACATTGGCAGTTGTCCCGATGATAAATGACTTTTTATATTTTTAAAACGATTATTATTAGCTCCAAGTCCGTAAGATAGCGGCGCAATACTGTGTAATTTGGCTAGTTTGACTTAATCTATAGTGTGAAATAAATAAATATTTATATTAAATCGATTATTTATGCTATTTTGTCAAATAATCATCATTTATTTACTCGTTGTATTATTAAATGACCAAATGTGTTGTGAAATATTTGCTCGTGAATAAACGGACACGTTATCATTCATACTTCATTACAACTAATTTTTGCCATCACATCTAGTAGTGCACTTATTTAAAAGCACAGATGAAAAGCTTTTTGAAATTGAGGAATGAACATGAAGCCTCTGTCTGTGACCTTCTTGTCCAAACGAAAAATGCATCTTTATTCAATATTATGATGACCTTGCACACACGCGGGAAGAATGTTTCAAAAATGTTATTCCCATCATTCGAACCGGATACACCAATTTCACCTCTATCTCTATGATTTTCACCACCACCACCGCTGCTTTCTTTTCTATTTCAAAACTTTCATCAGCATTTCTTTGTTCTCCATCTCTGTGAAGTTGGTGGTCGCAGTGCCCTTTCTTGCTGTTTGTTTTCAAACAACTGCCCTAAGCTTGTATTTCAGCGATTAGCTAATCAATTTCGATTACATTTTAATTTTATTGTATAGTGTAATAATGGTAAGCACGTTTTGAATATTTTAAATCATCAAACTGCAATAAACACGTTTTTAAATTATTAAATCATGGTCTTTTTCCCGCTATGAAATGCAATTATTATGTTATCTCTAGGCGTGCGATGAAGATGCAGATACCAACGAAACAACTGCTCCAGTGCCGGAAACTGAGCCCACTGCTCTAGTACCGGAAACTGAAAACGCTGCTCCAGTACCGGAAACTGAAGCCACTGCTCCAGTACTGGAAACTGAAGCCACGGCTCCAGTAATGGAAACTGAACCCACTTCTACTCCTGACAACAGCAAGAGCTCTCAGGAAGATGGCAACGAAGAAGGCGTTGAATGCGGTTTTCTGGTGGATCGGATATCCACTATGCCGTATCAAAAGGCAACAGATCGTGGGGAAATTCCTTTTTGTGCTTTTGCTCCCATCTCCACTCAAGATTTGTATCTATTACGAATTCAGGAATGTGCAGATAAAACCCGTCATGTAATAGTTTAAGTATTTTACTAAATAACATTAGTCGCAACTTTCACCAGCACACGTAAACGTTACTTTTGAATACGCATTCAATAATTGCATGTAATTAGATGCTGGTACCAGCATCAAAAGAGGATGTTTTTAGCACCCCTGGTGCTCTAAAGTCTATGGAAGATGATCAGGAGCCTGGAAATGACGAATCGATGAACTACAGGGTCGCTATTGTTGCGATTGCAAGGCAAATATATAGTGAAGAGGATAAACAACTTGTCGTAAGATAATAAAGCGAAAAAAAGCATAATACGTACTAGGTATGTATTCTTGTCATCAGCACATATTCATACAAATTGGATTTGGAATTTTTTCCTCTTGATTCCTTTAGGTAAGTGTTGATCCCTTGTTGAAAAAAGACAAAAAGAGAATTCAAGTAGTGAAATTCCTTACGCTCGACAAGTTTGCCGACTTTGCTTTTCTAGGATTTGTAAGTCAGTATCCAAAATATGTATTAAAAAGTCAGTGTGTTTCCAACATCAATGAAACGATTTGCAACATTTTAGGANAGGATTTGTAAGTCAGTATCCAAAATATGTATTAAAAAGTCAGTGTGTTTCCAACATCAATGAAACGATTTGCAACATTTTAGGATGGAAATGTTAGCGAATTCGCCAACAGTAGCAACAATAATGCTGGAAACAAGGAAAACGACGCTGCAAACAATGAGCATAATCAGAACCAGCAACCTCTCACCGAAGAGAATGGTGTGATGTCAACCCCTGCGGTGCCGAGTAGCGTCAAATCTCCACCTAAGGCACCTGCAAGGAGGGGACGCGGTGGACGTCGTAGAATGAACCGAAAGTCACCAACAAATGCGCCACCAAAACGTATAAAAGATTCCAATCCTCAGCAATCATTATTTAAACCCCCTCAATCTACACAATTTATCACGAGCAACTTTCAGCAACTATCTGCCGTTCCTCTTGCTCATGATTTACCAGCCGATTTTACCCAAGCGTTAATAAAAATGGAGCAGCATGAAAACCATGGCCAGCAGTTTATGAATCAGGGCTTTCAGATACCAATGTCGCAAGTTCAACTGCCAGATCCATCAATGTACACTCAAGAATCATTTATCGTATCCGATGATATTCCTATGCAAGTTCCAACTCCTGTGAGTGAAGTTACAATAAGCACAACAGAACCAGGGGCAGATGTTGGGAGTGAGAATGTCATGTTATTATGAATATACACATTTATGATTGAAAAAATACATGCATCTCTCCCTACACATTCCTTTGTTTCCATTTGGCAGCCCAGCAAGTAAATAACGATTTGATTACCATTGCCTTCGATCAACTAGTTGGAATGTCCTCTGAAGTTTCCTCAACGGATGCATCAGTCTCTGAAAAATCGTCCAGGGGAGGTCGTCGTGCTGGACCGGGAAGAAAGCCAGGGCGAAAACCACTCAAAAAGCGACACCCGAATCAGGTTGATACAATATTGGACGATAATGCAACATTTGGGCAACTCACGGGCAATTATGAGATCCCTGTAGCAGCCCCCAAACGAAGAGGTAGACCACCCAAAAACCGCGTTCAAGTGCAATACTCGGGCGGCTTGAAAGGGGAAAACTCCAATTCTGTTCCTGATTCGGAGGTTAAAGATGATTTGGAAAGTTATGAAAAACGCATGAATATTCTGCAAGTCATGAATTAACCGCGCACTAAATCAGCCAGAAAATTCCTTTCAAATTATGTAAATCAAATGTAGTTTATCCTGCAATTTTAAAAGTTTTTAACATTGTCTTTAAAGATTTTTATTTTCCGTTTGTTTCGTGTAATAATAGTATCCATAATACACGTTACTGTTAGGTATAACATAATAATAATAATTTTAAAAACTTATCTATTCAAAACAACATTACATGTAGATAATAATAATAATGCTTTTAATACGAGAAATATTTTTAAAGAGAAGAGAAAATGTACAACTATTTTAAGGTCTATTAACCTACCTGTTTGTGTTTACAATAAGTTTATTTATTTACTTTTTAAATATACTTTGTAGAGAGTAACAAAAACTGTCTCTAAATATTATACATCATAAAACTTTACCTACAATTAGTTATTGTTACAATCTTTGGCTTCGTCTTGCCAAGTCGGTATATAATTTCTTATACCTATACACAATATTGCAATGAAGCCCTACCATATATTATGTAAATTATTGTTTAGAAATACAACTATTTATTGATTAAAATTGTTAATAATCAGCAAACAATCATTATGTATACTTACAACGATAATCTTTTAAAATCTTCATTTGTTTTAAGTAGAAATATTAAATTGAGTAATAAAAATGGTATTTACAAAAATTGAAGTGTTTATATGGGTTCTTTAACAAGACAAAATGAAGTGTACAATTTAATTTTAAAAATAATTTGAATATTTACTTGAGTAATACAATGGTTTTTTTTCCTCGATAATATTCGTACTTTTTCAAGATCAGAATTGAAAACTAATGGAGTGCAGTTTTTGATAATCCTATTATAAAATGTATCTATTTAGTATTTCGTACTTACAATAATAATTAGTAATCTCAGAAAACCCAGAGTTGTACCAGAGGCGAAGACAGGGACACGACAATCTGTTCTTCTCCGGTTTTGTAGATTTTGAAAGGTTAAAGAGGTAAAAGTTGTTAACGTACATTTATTTTATATTTAATCTAATATTTAATACTTTTACGCTAAACATTACATATAAATAACGTTTTAAATACAGTTGTACTCATTACAGCAAAATTATGCCTTTTGCTTTTCTGTGGAAGCACAATAATTTGGCACAAGAATTCACATGTTCACAACAGAGACCGTAGATAATCATAAAAGTGTTGCTCCATAAAACCTTCAACTTTACACCTACCATGTTATAACATTATCAAACTAAACCTATACATAAGGAGCGAATTGGGCATTTCTTGTTAATTGCTTGAGAACAGAGAGAGAACGTTGGAAAGAAAACATTTACAATAGAACGAGTATAATATAGCGCTGCCATTATCTCGATTCGCCCCGATATCTATCCCTTCAATGATGAAATGCACAAATGATAATATAAATCACCTAAATCCAGTCTAAAATACGTAACTAAAAATTTTTGACAACGATTTTGTTTTCATTTTTGCGTAAATATTTTCATTATTAATATGCCAATAATAAGGGAATGATCTCCAAGCATCATCATCATCATCAGAAAAACGATTCATCATTAATAATTATTTCTACTAATTATACGCTTTTATTCCATCATTTATTCGAATGAAAGTCAGTTCATGAACTGTAATTCAACATATACATACATTTATGTAATTCGTGAAGAAACAGAGAGCTTTAGTTTAACTTTATAGCTAACATAATTTTAGCATTTAAAGTTGAAAAATAATGAGTAGTACAACAGACTGTATATATTACATTACCTAGTTTATTTTACTAGTATGTGTGCATACATACTTACAAGTTGTATGATACAACACATTTTTCTCATAAACTAAACTACTCAACAGTCAACGATAGTAATGAAACGAACGTGTGTACATCTATTAAATAGTGGTAACAGTTTTCATTATTCTGTGAATACCAGTACCTATGCTTAAAAGATAAGTGGGTAGTAAATACCCCCATCTTTAATTTATGTACTATAAAATTTTACTGCTACAGTATTACACGTTTTTGCTAAATAATTTTACTTTAAAGAGAGTAGTACAAGTCATGGAAAACAACAATAATACGTTGAAAAGTGTTTAAACTTTTTTTCGTAGTAATATTTTGTCAGTAAAAACTAGTGTTTCCTATTTTTATCATCACATTCCATAAGGACTATTAACAATATTGTCTCGAGTTCATCATTGGTGTTCAACCATAAATTGGCATCGGCATAAAATCTATAATATTTTTATTTTACTTATTTTTAATTAAATTTAGTTCCCTCTTTTTATATGCTTTTCAAAATAAAGTTTTATAGGAAAGTTTTTAAAAAAATCTATCTTGACAGTAATTTTTAAATGATTAGCCTAGAATAAATTGTTGGTAACTAACAATATTTAATTACAGCACTACTATTGCTAATATTTTTTATGATACAAAGCATGACTGAAAGTATTAATTTCACTCGACCTTACTAACGCGTTATGTAAACACGAAAGTGTGATAAATCATAATAAGCAACTTGTTGTAATTACTAATTATTATTATCTAGCTTATGTACACAGAAGAACCTTATTGGGCATAAAAAAAATGATTGGTAGGGGCAGATTGAAATTAAGTTTACAACAAGCAAAAGTATAAAAACAACTTTGGCACATATGTACCTAATAAATATCATAGTGAGATTTTTCAAAAATATTATTTTTTTCGTTTCGATTATGCATTTTTCTATGATAAATAAAATGATTGTAACAAAATTGTACACGAATCCAATAGCTATGCTTATTAGAATACATCTTTGGGTAATGAAGATGCATTAATTAATTTTAACTTTTGCCTTCTCGATGACGTAAGCTCAGAAACTGACTGGCATTCAAAGACCTTATTGGTTGTGCACGTTGAACAAAAAAAAATTTCAAATTACACTCTTCTGACTAGTCACCGATTTACTTTAATTGTTTTGATTTTTCATTATAATATCTCTTTACTTTTTTGTTTATTATTGCATAAATCGATTGCTATTCCTCTTTAGAGTGAATTTTTGCATTGAAGCATGACTAGTATATTTATGAATTGATTGTTTTAAGAGAACTAAAATTGCAGCTTTGAAAAACGCAAATCCAAGCGACATTAACTTATGATCAGAACAAATGTTTGAGAGAGTTTCAAAATTTATGCATGTACCTAAAGCAAGCCTACGTCTACTTTAAGATAGATAAATCTATATCTATAAAATATTCCACTAACCGCCACTACATTTTGAGTATTCCTGCAGGTACGTTATTTTAAACAACAAGTAGTCATGTATGTATGTACCGTGTTATAAAATACAATTTAAAAAACGTAAAATTTCAGGAAACTAGATAACCATAATAAAAAGTTAAATAAACAAATCTTCGTCTTAAAATATGTATATGACTAATATTCTGAAGAGTTAATTTATAGCTCCTTAAAAATGCAATTCATACCATAATCTACATAAATCTAAACATTCGTTGCGTTAAGTAGATTTCGATGAATATTGAATTGAAGCCCGATTTTGCTCAAAGTGGTAGTTTTTAAATAGTTTGTTACTATTTTCGTACCTAGTTATATGTATAATTACTAGATAATTTCGTTAATTCGTTGTAAATGAACCTGGCTTTGACTGTATTTCGATAACAGCTTTTTCCTAAATCTAAATCAAACCACTTATTTTACAGTAGAAATTTAATGACACAAAGCAAATGCATTCCAGTACTACGCACGTGTTATTATTATAAATACCTACTATTAATGTGTCTATTGAACACCCCACGTAGCATCATAGCTTTTAGTTAGTTCCATTTACCAAAAGATATTGTAAAATTTCATTTGGCACACATTGTTGCAATTCATGACAATAATAATAATAATTTGTTTCGGATCAATGTAGTGGCAACAGCTTGAATTTGCACAGAAAATACACCTCCATGTTTTGGACAGACATGAATCATGTAACTATAATATAATATCTATACATATTCACAAGATTATTTACAATGCTGTTTGAAAAATTTGTCTTCTGAAAGGAATTGAAAATTACATTGCTATTATAGTTAAAATCACGTGGATGGATGCAGTCGTAGGCCTTCATTTATAAACCATATATAGAATGATGAAAAACCATTCGACTTGGCAAAATTTCTATTTTCCATTATTGTTAAGTCGTTGTTAAATAAGTAGCATATATAACTTGTAATTATTTTACATAAACAATGTATGTATATAATATTTACATGCAATCGTTCTATACATAAGACAATATGTACACATTTTACATTTTATACAACTAAATATATTATATGCACTATGTACAACACGTAATTAAATATCATCAGTTATTGACTCGCAACTTACAAAACGTGATTTTTTTCGAATCTTTTCATATACATAATTTATTACTATAATATGTATTAAAACCTGTACATGTAGTTCGTAAGTATATATATTTATATATATAAACAAAAAAAAAAACGTCCGCAATGTCTTGAACAAACTATTCAAGAAATATAGTATATCATTCGTGAGTATATATGACTTGTTACAAAATGGCGTTTGCATTCCCATTGGAGATACAACTAACGAGCGTTTGGAGTGGGTTTACAGTAAGCATATCGATGATTCATATGTTGGCTGTATGACCCCGAGTGTGAGAACCGTTTTCCACATTTGTTGCACTGGAAAGGCTTTGCTCCAGTGTGCAGACGAAGATGTTCCGTAAGATGATGTTTGTGCTTGAATGCTTTCTCACAAGTGGAACATTTGTATGGTCGTTGACCTGTAATTATTAATTATTGCAATAATAAATATGGAGTCCGGTCATTATTATTATTGTTTTCAATGGTTATCGTCAGCAATCATTTTTACGTACGTACCTGAATGCTCGTATTTGTGGCGAGCGAGTGAGCTCTGTTTATTAAAAGACTTTTCACATTGGTCACAAGAAAACTGGCCTTGCTCTTCACCTTGACCATTATTACTAGTGGATGCAGTAGAGCCACTACTCTGTTTGGGAGTTGAAGCACTTCCTTCAGATTTGCGTTTCTTACTAGGCGGACCATTTATTGCCAGGAATACTGCAAGTGGATCTCCGTTTTCGGAACCACCTCCTCCGCTACCAGCCATTAAATTCAAAGGTGATCGGTTGAAACCATTCAATTGCAGTTCATGCGGACTGTTGGACGGAACTGGAATCAATCCAGACATCATAGGAGTCATCATGGATCCAAGGGAGACTGCTGGAGATGGAGTCCTAGTATCAAATACTATCCCACCACCACTTTGTGTTCCGCTATATACTGTGTGAATGGTGGTTGGCGAAGCAGGTGGTTGAGATAAAATTCTCGCAAGTCTAGATGAAGATTTCAATCCGTTACAGTTAGATGAGTTTGTGGAATGACCTGTAAATGGACTGGAATTGGGTGAAGTTTTCTGGGTAAAAAGCAATAAAAAAGTATATCAATAAATTATTTAATCCCATCAGAATAGGTATTAAAAGGGCTGTTAAAACAGCCATGAAAAAAGTTTTCATGCTACACGGGTGACTATAGTATACACACAATATTTTCTTCCATAGTGCACATTTTCTTGTGACTTACCAGATTTAAGGGCTGATTAAACCCGCTGAGCCCATTTGTATCCTCAGAATCAGATGTAACAGGCTCAGAAATACCCGTCGATGGTCGTGGAGAATTGGAGGGGGTAGATTTTTTGGTGGTTAGATCCAGAGGTACGTCTCCATTTCCTAAATTCAAGGGTTGATGAGTCGATGGCTGCTGTTCTTTTACTTCTCCGCCAGATGTATTGTTTAACCAACCTGGCAATCCAAGTCCAAGTCTTGGCATGGAAAAGCCATTTATAAGTGGTGAAAGTCCAGTTGGAATCCCGGTGACATTTAGCCCTTTGTTTCCAGAGAAAGATTGTGACACGGGCTGTGGAGGGCGGCCCTCTCGTCGTTCACGGGCCCTTTGGTTCTGGTACCAGACCTGTGGACATTTTTTACGGAGAAAAATGATATAAAGTTATGCTATTAGTACAGTAACAACATACAAGAAAAAATAAATGAAAAAAGGGAAACATCTTTGAAACAAAAATGTAAGAAAATATAAAAAAAGTGTCATTGCACAGGAGGACTCTCAATAAAAGAGCCCCTATTGTCTTTTTTACGGGAGAAAGTTTGGCAATAAATACCTGAACAACTCGCAAAGGCAATACTAATTGTTGAGACAGAGCCAAAAGATGTTCTCGACGGGGTCGAGGATCATGGGCGTAGTGTTGTCTTAGAATGGCGAGTTGAGATTCAGAGAACAGTGAGCGGACCCGTGCTCTTCTTCCTTCTTCTACCGTTTCATGTGAGGACTCATTATTGTTGTCATCTGTAGTAAAAGGAATTCCATGAAATGTAAGTATATGCACATAAAACGGAAAAGAAATAAAGAAAATGTCACAATAAAATAAAGAGTTAGAGAAGACCAGTCAGTAAAAGAGAAAAAACTTTCCCGAGTAATAAAAGCATTTTTTTTCTTCCAGTGAAACATTACGTGTAACAGCAATTAAATCTTTAAAAAGGAATGGGAATGTTTTCTCAGAAGCAAACAAATTGTTTAATAAAAACAAGAAAAAAATAACTTACGATGATCTATAAATTCGTTTTCACTTAGACTGGATGGATTCTCATCATCAATTCTCCTTTGACGCAAGTCTGACTCTTCTGTACTTGCTCTAAGATCCATTTCTTTTGACTTTGTCATCACGATCTTGATGATGATGGTGATAGTGGTGCTGTTGTTGTCGTTGTTGAAGTTGAAGAAGAAGAGAAGCTGCTGCTTTACCTCCGAAAGCGGCTGCCGCAGCAGCATCATTCTGACAGAGGTCCAATCTGGCTGCAAGACCTTCCACCCCACCATTCTTTCCCTTTTTGCTATTGCTATTGCTTCCACCAACGCCACTACTATTGAGCTTCATCAACTCTTCGGCAGTACCATTGCTAATAATGCTGTTGTTGTTATTGTGAATCTGATCAGAGTCCTGGTCTTGACTCCTATCTTCATCCATGTCAAAATCATCCCCAAATCTACTGTGTGGACGGGAGTTTTGCGAATCGTCTACTGATCCAGGTGACATCATAGGATCACACGAGGATTCTCCACCACTTCCCAACATTTTCTCCACACTGTACCCATTTTTCAAACTGCAAGCCTCCAAAAGTCGCCGTGTCACATTGGCATTCACAGTGTGTAAAAGTCGTTGAACGTTATTGTCCATTTTGTCTTTGCCTTCAGAATCATCATCATGATCCGTTGCATCCTCATCATCCCCTCCTTCGCCTACTACATTTGTTGCTAGTCTTCTTCGTTTCCTTTGCTCCCTTTCATCCCCGTGGGAGGGTGAATTTATCACAGAGGTTGGTTTACTCATGTCCTTGGCGGTATCTTCACCAAGCATTTCATCATCATCATCATCTTCTTCTTCTTCATCATCATCGTCATCATTTACGGCAAGCCGCCTTGCAGCGGCAGCTCTTAAAGCAAGTGCTCTGACTTCGGCAGCCTCATCGTCTTCATCATTTTCACGCTCCTCCATTCGGCCGTCTTTCCCATTCATTATCACGTCGTCATGTGGTTTTGACGACGACATGGACTCATCACATGAGTTTGGTGATGGAGAACGGGAGATTTGAGAACGGTTGCTACTACTCAAGCTACTTCGTTGTCGATGAGGATCACGTTGTTGGTGTTGGTGTTGCTGCTGCTGCTGGTGATGATGATGCAGTTGCTGGAGAGCTTGAGTTGGGTCAAAAGGACTCATTCCATTTATAAATTCAGCAGCTCGTTTCTTCAAAAGTTCTTCACCACTGTCAACATTTACCAGCTGTCTTAGAGGTGAGTTGTGGGGCAATGAGTTGAGTATGGAAGCCATATATGGGTTGGGTGGCAAACCAGCAGCGGCAGCTGCTGACATGAGAAATGGATGGAAGCCCATTTGGCCTATTCGGAACGGATACACAAAATCTTATTAAAATGCCACATTTTATGACTTTACACAGCAGTAACTCGAATCATGGCGAATTGAATAAAGTCGTTGTTGCCTCATTTCCTACACGTTAATTTCTCCCTTCTTTCCTATGCTCATTTCTTGTTGTCCTAATGGTCGCTCCCTATCTCATATAAACCGTTTCTACTGGAATAAAATTCTTGTGTTTTTTATTATAAGCTTATCATTAAGATATTGTATAGCCAAACATTTACCTGGAGGAATGAATGCTGGTGGAGGGGTTGCAGGAAATTCCGATAATTCGGTCCCATTTTGATGATTCACCATATTATTGTCGTCTGGTGGGACAATCGGCGTTTTCCCCAATTTTGCAGAGAGCAATGGATGAGCAGGGAATGTTGGATCAACAAAAATGTTTGCTTGTTGTGAATGCTCTCGTTCACGTTCTCTTTGCTGATCTCTTTGTTGACTCCTGCTATTGCTGCTGTTTGGGTTCTGCTTAGAATTGGAACCTCGTTGAGAGGATGAGTTATTTGTACCTCCTGAGGAGGGTGTACCAGTAGATCCCTTGGAATCGTTATTGTTGCGATTACGTGAAAGCTGTAATTTAATTAATGGGCAATTATATCAAACTCCACTGCAAAACTGACAAAAGAGTAGCGAGGCAAACAGGAGTTGACACCAATTTAAAAATGATTACCTTTAGGTTCATAATCAAACACTTTTTGGACGTCATGTGTGACGAGTACGAGCCTGAATGAGAAAATCTCTTTTTGCAATTGGAACACTCAAATGGCTTCTCCCCAGAATGAATACGGACATGCTCCTGTAGCAGAAGATACAAAATACAATATGAAAAAACATGTCAATGATGCATAAAAAGATATTCATTTTCCTTGTATTCTGCAGAGTAAAAAAAACTCTGCATCATATTTTTAAAAGTATTTCTCATTCAGCTAAAAACTAAATAGTTATTAAAGAAGGTAGAGTACATATAAAGATTGCATTACATGCAGCAACAACGTTCATGCATTTCAGTAATCACTACACCTTACAGGTAAGTTCATGCAAAATACACACCTGGGGCAATATGTGATTTGCATAAATATTCATCATTGGAAAGGTAGAATGTTATTATTATTATCACCTGGATTTCATGCATTTCTCCTACATATTTTTCTACTGATAGTAACAATAAGATAAAAAACTACAGAACGAGATAAATTAATAAAAAGATAGGCAAATTAATGGTAAAAGGCATAAGAAGGAAATCAATTTACATAACAGAAAAACAAAAAAAATGCGGTTTATATAGAGTCGCAGTTATTTCAAGTTAATAAATATTTCGACGGTTTCAGCAACCGTGCTTATCATCCCTTGCTTCCATCTTCATCCAATTTAATTTTAGCAGAGGGTTAGACACTGTGGATAGCACAGGTAGGTACGGTACAGATGCGGAAACAAGTGCACCTTGTTGGGGCAATGTGAGAGATTGCTACCCCAAACACCCCAACACGTAAATGTTTTTTACGATGCAAATAAAACTCGCTATCTTCACATCTACTTATTTACTAGCGTCAAGCTTTACAATGGGGTTTGACTTTTGCCATTTTCAACCTGAGATGTTCGAATGGATCTATATTATCACTTGGTTTCAGTCAGTCTATAGGGCAGAGAAACTTAAAATGCTACATATTTCTTCATAAACTACTACTACTACTGCGGGAAACATTTTACGAAAACAAGTTGAGTAAATGAGCAAAGAAGAATTTTATTTATCGTTCAAGTATTTCTGTGAAGAGAGAGGTGAAACTGAAACGAAAAACCGAAAATGAACAAACTTAACATGCACCATCTTTTTCTAGTAAAATCGGAAACCACAGGAATCTTTCTCCGTCCTCTTTCCTTTCGCCATTTTAAGTATAAAATGAAGTAAAGCGTAAATTATGTATAAGCTCGTTTGAGGAAGAAAAGTTGGTAAAAGAGTGAGTGGCATGTTTACAGGACAGGAGGTTGGATCTCGGTCTAAACGGAGACAGCTACACAGTTCAGGAATAAAGATGCAAACAGGGAATCATCTAATTTCCATCAAAATCAGTGCCTAATCACTAAAAGTATTTTATATCGGTAAAGAAGTAAAGTGGTATGAGGAAACTTAATCAAGGCAAAAAAAAACACACGGCTCCACTACTACCACTGCTTTTCCATCCTTTTCATTGGTTTTTTCGCAGTTGTTGATGTTGCCGATGATGATGATGATGATGATGAGCTGATGACTGAATATATTTTCCTTCCTGACTACTATTCTGGAAAAACTTGTGTCGGTAAATTAGCAAAAGTTACGGTAAGTTTTTTTCCATTTCTCTACACATTTCATTTCCTACAAGAAAAAAAAGTGATGAGAAACAGCAGCTTCAGTAGACGACAGTCTTTTCATTCTTCGCTAAATGATAGAACGGTGAGTGTGTGGCATTTAGTATACGTAATTTTTTACGGTTTTCATTCATTTCTTCCGAGCAACGCGATATCGATTGGGAAAATTTTCTTTTTACGTATCACATGATATTGATAATGATAACGTGATGGCCAAAATAGTCCTAAAAAGGAATATCGTGGCTCGTTTAACTTTTTCCATTTTATTTTAACATCCTATTCCTTCTATTCACTTAGACAGTTTCATTGGAGAAAGTGTGTTCATCACATATTATTTGCTTTCTAAAGAACTCAATTCCAGAATATCGTCTCTTCACCCTCTTTTCTACCAAATGACTACCTTAAGAAATTTCACCTATGCAAGCCACTATATAGCAATGTGATGGCATGTGTGTACCTATTTCTATTTGCATAAGAGATGTGAGGAAACACACACCACTTTTTAAAAGTTGAGGCAGACTTCCCTTTTTGTACCCCCTCTCATTTTGGAGTAACTTTCAAACAAGTTACGATACACTTGTGTATATTTTTTTGCCTATTTGCATCTCTCATCTTTTGCCACACACTTATACCACCCTATTTTCTCAAAAGTGTCCTTTTATGTGTATAGGTATTATTATTGGCGTTTCGTCTTGCTCAAGGAGAGGATGAAAATCTTGATAAACGTGTTCCACCTAACAAGGGCATTAATTGAAAAACTTTCCCAATTACAAGTTAAATCAGGTTAGCAGGAGGAGGAGGGGAACAAGAAGAAGAAGAAGAAGAAGAGAGCAGAAAAAGGAAGAAGGGTTGCAGTTTGCTGAAGACTTGAGATATGTAAACACTTTTGTACATATTTATATTCCATGCTGATGATGACTAGAAGAGCGTGTTGGTTGGTCGGTGAGCACTGTTAAAGTGCAGACAATTTATTTGCATGTATCAAACTCAATGTAAAATGCAGTATTTATCATCAGTATATAAATGCGATAGAAAATTTGAATTGTGCAAAACCATGTACTGAATCCATATAAAAAGTCAAGCAGCAATTTGTGAACAACTTTGTGAGAGCTCATGTGTCAAAATTTTCCACACGAAAACAAGTCATCAAAAATCGCAGTGTGACATCTGTTACGAAAAAGTATCATGGATAATAGTAAGAAGCAAAGAAAGTAAACTACAGTTTGACTTTACTAGATTGCATGCATTACAGATTACTACTAAACTGCATATTAATTAGTAATGATAATTTTAGCACGCAACATGAATTTTTTTCGGGTTGTTATTTATGGTTTGACAGCTAAGCAATTAATATTATTGAGTTTGAGTCTACCACATACATCTACAGCCAAAGCAAACTACGTAGTTTTTATTTAATGGACTGACCGCAGTCAGAAAGTAAACAAACTACTTTTTTGTAATTTTTTTTGCATGAACCTTTAAATGATGTTTAAACTTGAAGGCCTTCTCACAGTCGGGACACTTAAATTTTCTTAGACCAGCCGACTCGTCGTGGCTTATCATATGCCTTTGTAAACGGTAGACGTTTGCAAATTGCTTGAAGCAAATTTTGCAGGACTGCTAGATCCACAATTAAGAAAATAAAATAAAACACGAGGTCAAAAACAAAAGTCAATTGCGATTATAATCATTATCATTATTCATAAATAGATGACCACACGTACAGCATGTACATTGGTATACATATATTATACTACTTTAATTTACGCTAAATTTAAACCATATTATTTACATTTTCTCTATTTCTTGCAAGTTGTGCTCTGGCCATAACCCTGTGCTATGTAGAATAGAATGAGAAAATCATTTGTAAACAAATTACGGCAATGTAGATAAGTAGTTTAAACAAGCACAACACTTTCATGATGACCTCACTCACTCAGGGGCTAAGTGCTACGCAGTGTATTTACTGTGCAGTCTAGACTAACAAGAACCCTTTCTGCAAATTAAACAATGTATTTAGTCCAAACAGTCTATTTAGATAACGAGAAACTGCTCATTCTACATTCCACAGTTAAACTTGAGGATGAGGTGTGATATTGCTTTGCTGTTGTTACTACTACTGCTTCTGTAAGTACGTACGGAATAATATTCCAGACAGGAAAATGTAAATTAGTGGGAAGTAAAAGTAAACCTAATTTTCCATATCACTTCCCCGTCAGTTCAAGAAACGGTCCATTTCCACGGAACAAAGAGGTGAGCTTTTATTTTTAACTGTACAT
Source organism: Lepidocyrtoides sp. E14 (assembly GCA_027743805.1). Lineage (NCBI taxonomy): Eukaryota > Metazoa > Arthropoda > Collembola > Entomobryomorpha > Entomobryidae > Lepidocyrtoides > Lepidocyrtoides sp. E14. The sequence goes on from JAHZMZ010000374.1 coordinate 16,814, forward strand.
ATATTTAATGAAAGCATTAAGCCACATTGTATGTATATACATATGCATCAGTAATTGACTAAAGTGGCCCGTTTTAATTTGGCTACAAAATAGTACCATTTTCTAGGTGTACTCATAGGCGGATTCTGTTTTTCTATGATGATGTTCAAAAGAGATTGTGGTAGGAGCAGAAGTGGTGGTGGTAGCAGTATAGTGTGATAGTGCTGTGCTACAACTATACTACTGGAAGGAACGTGAGAAAGCATTTTTCCGTGAGAAATTAAGTAGTCCTTATCTAAACACGACAGGAGAGATTTGCTGTGTCTTGCCAGAAGGGCATTAGCATAAATTGTTAATTCACAAGAGGCTATATATGCATAGCAGTTTAATAATAATATCTACTAAAGTGCAGTGCCGTGGTGGTGGTGGTGATGCTGCTCGTAGATTAAAAAAACGGGTGCCGCCGGTGGGCCAAAAACCTCACTGTATTATAATATGATCTTTTAAAAAAGTTAAAACACCACCACCACCGCACCGTAGTTGTAGTAGTAGCATCAACACGGTAAGGCGGAATTTAGTGCTTGTGTGTGCAAATAGGATTACATTCTGCCACTACTACCACCTCACAAGCAAACTTGTCTGCTTCAACTAATGAGAAAAGACTTTAAATTTCTCAGGATTTACTGTATCACGTTTCACCTCCACTACTACTACTACTTCTACTCCACCACTATCGCTTTTTACGTACAAGAAGACTGTTCTCAGCTTTTACTGACGTGTGTTTTGATAAGGTCGTTTACACCACTTCATTTTGAATTCAACTTTCTTCCACGGAAATCTATCTGCTTCGCTCCTTCAAAAGTTTTATTTATCTAAAGTTGATTCCGTAGATTTATGGGAGTGCACGTATTTTATGAATGCTCATCTCACTGTAACTTTTACGATTTACTAAATAAACTGTACTAACAATAAGACTATATGCTAGTGTAAAAGGGTAAGAGAAAAATATACACACCTGGTTTGGGGTGGGATGCGACGCTTCGTGCTTCTCAAATTCTTCTCGCTGACTAAAAGTCAGTCCACATTGTTCACAGGTGAATGGTCCTTGGCTACTCCCACCTCCGTTCAAGAGAGAAGATTGGCTTTTCAATAAGCTCAACTGCTCAACAGGGAATGGTGATGAAGGCAAACTGCTACCATTTGGACTGGCCAACTGTTGTTCACCACCACCTGCACCTTCCTTCCCAATGATGCCATCCAGGCCCGACTCAGCTGCATGATTGACCACGGAATCTGTTTCAGAGAAAAAGGAAAGGAAAACTCAATAAGTGAATGACAATGTTAATAATTATATGAGGTATTATGGTTTTCTCTACTACTACTACTACTGATTAAGCCCACAAGCAAGCCCAACCAACTAGTTGGCAAACTTGTTTTTTAGCTGGTCCTGGGTTGCAAGCGATAATGCGAGGACGAGTACGTTATATATCTTTTACCATTTTTTTTGTTTTCTCTATAAAAGCATGAAGCGTTGCAGTGAGGAAAGACAAAAAAAGGTTCGCTCTTTTAATGATTATTAGCTATCAATTTCCGACAGAAATATTATTATGCTACATTTATACCTATCATGAACTCAGTTACGTGGCATGGCATGTGTTTTTTTTCCTATTATAAGTTTATCTACTGCTTACGGTTGCACCATTGACATGTTGTAACTTTTCTACTTTTAAGACTAAAAGATAAATCTCTGTGGATTTAAAGTAATGGTTGAGCTTTAAGGTATCTAGCAAGCTGCGTTTACAACAGCATGAAGTAAGCAAGAATTTGTTGGTGTTGCTGTTATTGTTTTTTTTTACTTCTAATGCTGCTGTAATCACCAACAATTTTTTTTCCTTGAACCACCACCGGAACTCGTTTGAGTGTTACAGTTGGTAAGGAAGTTGTAAGGTGATAAGCTCCTGTAATAAATAAATGCGCATAAAAAGTAAAAAACAACAAGCAGAGGCACAGGGGCAGGAGCCAGAGAGCAAGTCAAGAACGAAGGAGAGCTTCAGATGGAGATTAGGAAAAACACGACAGGAAAACAGTCAGAATATAAGAACCAACAAGTTATTTTTCTGTTATAGCTGTTCCATAGTACTAACTTAATTTTATTATAGGTCCTATAATAATAATAATAATAATATACCTTTTTTTGTTATAACTGTTGTAGGTAAAAGAGTGATGATGATAGCACATGCATATAATACCACGAACCAAAAAAGCCAAAAAAAAACGAGTTGAATGTCTATTTGATACGAACCACGAATAGCAGCAACCGTGTGCAATATCGTGGTATGTGTGTAGTCATTTATTATCACTTCTTCCTGTGAACCTCAACAACCAGCAAATGCTAGCCAACCTCATTTTCCACCTTCTGTATACATCTACCTAGTATGCAAAGGATATGGTATAATTTCTATTTCTATCAGTAATATGATTATATACAAGTAATAAATAATAGAATGAGCAAATTATAATTATAGCCAAAAATATGCCCGATGATAATAATGATGATGGTATAATAATAAGTAATTTACTTGAGAGTTTCTATTATGTTTGTCTTTTTTAGCATGAGTGCATAAATTATTCTTACAGACAGAGAGAATTATTTCTGTTCTTACTTCGATAAGCCGTCCATACATGAGCCAGTCTCCAAAGTCTCAAAGAAAACGCATTGCTTGCACTGTAACAGTCTAAACTCAACATGTTCTCTACAACCATTTCATTTTTCAGCAAGAGCAAGAATAAAAAGAAGAGCAAAAGCGCTTCGTTTCGTTGCGGTGATGAAGAAGGGATGTTGCTGTTGTTGATGATGATGACTCAAACAGGTTACTTTTGCACGAGCATTGCTTGACTTATTCTTCTGAGTGTGTGCCACGATAACCACCACCATGTGTACTTTGTGCTGTATACTTTCTTCTTGAAAATATTTTGATAGTGCAAAGTATAAAGTTTCAGTTTCTTTGTTTTTGCGTATTCAACTCGTCAAGAAAATTTTGATGCCGAAAATGAAACCTTTATATGAAGTTTTAGTTATACTTTAAGCTTGGAAAATTATTCAATTTTTGGCAACTTATAGATTGTCATGTTCAGTCAAATAAATTAAATTTGAAGTTTGATTGTAGTAGTAGCTTATGTTTTGATAAAGAAAGAAGACGAAGCTCATTACAAGAGAGCGATTTTGCAAAGTTTTGAAGTAAATGGTTTAAGTCGGAATAAACTTTTTACACTTACTTGCTTTCGCATACATATTATTATGTATTTCATAACTCCTTCCTTTCTGTTTGTCACAAAAAATATAATATTGCACTTTAAATAAATCACACAATTAAATCTCGAATGTATAAGATAGTCGTTGTGAGTATTTTGTTTCAGATTGATGACTAGAATCAAACAATAACGTAGCAATAAGTTTTACTATGAGATCATGTACGCGCTCTTTTGTTAAACAATTACGTTCCGCTTTGGTATATTGTTATTATTAACACAATGGTAGAAGAAAGTCAATTAAAACATTGACTTTGATTGATGATTGAAAATAATGAATAAAAATGTCAATTAATCGCTAGTTAGAAACGTTTAGAACAACAAAGCTAGTATTTTTGCTGTAAAGTTCTTTTCACAAGAAAATTTTTGAAACTGATAAAAAATGATTCGTTAATGAGAATACTTTTTTTTAAAGTGTTTTTGTCGACGACACGAGTACAAGTGTATACTGGATGGTGTACGACAAGTCGCTTTTTGTATGTATAATGTACAATACGACACCTTTAGTTAGTCGTGCTGCTGCAGAGATGATGAAAAAAGATCAGAGAGAAACGACAATATTACAACAGTAGTAGTTTAGTAAGCCAGCTCGAGAGCGAGAGTGAGAGAGACTCACTTCCGTCATCCGTAACCGGTGGATCAAGACTAGGGTGAGGGAAGCAAAATGCAAAAAGCCAAAGTTTCCTTTAAGCTACCAGAACGAATGATAACATTGGAAACATGCAGACAACAGAGCTGTTTTTCGGGGAGCAATGGTAGTAAGTGCTGTATGGTATCACGATTCCCAAAAAAAATGATGAGATTCTTCTTTTCCTTTTCGTTCTTTCCTTACATTCAAGAGAATTCCGTATCTTATAGCAAATGCAGGTTTCAGAAAGTAAGGAGTAGCACAAGTTTATGGAAAAGTGCTAAGAGCAGTTGTATGTACGGTGGTGCTATTTTTCAGGAGCACACACACATTCGTAAAATTGTTGCGCAAGGATGTTTCCAATAATGGTAATGCTTAAAGTAGCAGCAGTGTGGCAAAGCAAATCTATCTAAAAAAAGGTACGACGAACGGAGATGTAATATGCGGCTAAAGTGGAAAGGAAAGAAGTAGGTAGTTAGGTACAATGTAAATGGAAGGTATTCTAAAATACAGGAACGCTTTTGATACACCCAAGTCGAGCTTTAGGGATGATGGTAATGGTATGGTTTGGACGAAAAGATTCGTCGGACAAGCAATAATATAGCACAGGATGGATGGATGGATGGATGAGGGTCGCATCACCGATACACCACCACATCACTTATTGTTAATATTAGTCAGTCCATCCATACGCCTTGTTAAAAAGAAGTAAGTAGCAGAGAACCCCAAATGAAAGTGTTGTCGTAAATTTGAAGGGGAAAAGGAGAAATGGGGAACATTTCTCGCTTTCAGAAACACAAGCACACACTATCAGTCACAGAGAGAGAAGAAGAGAAAATCATCTCTTTTACTATTTCAGTAGCAAGGCAAGGTTTGCTTGAAAGATGCGGACATACATGATGCAGTACGCAAATGATAAAAAAATATAAACGTGTTCATTGCTTGCCTATTCACCACCGCCACCTTTTTCGTCGTCATCATCTGCCCTATGTGCATTTGATTTCAAATGAGACGAGATATGGGATCTCAAAAAAAACTAAATGTGGCACATGTGTAGGGATTTACAAAAAATATATGTCAGTGTTCCTATTTACTCTCTCGTCTCGCATAATAGGCAGTATGCAAAGAAAATATTTTTTATACACCGCCAGACCACATTTTAAAGTAAAAGCAGCAAAGATCCTTATAAACACATACAACGCACTTGTGCGCATTTGATGTGCATATGGAATAGAGATTGAGAAAATTGGACATTATATATTGATGATGATGCTAACCAAAAAACCATGTAGGTATACGATTTTTGTTTTATTGTACGTTTTAGAAATGTAAAATCATTAGCTTAGGATCTGGTTGACAGAATTCATTACCTACATTACTTATTATTGTACACGTTAAAAACGTCGGTGGTCGGCGGCTGACTACTGAAGCCACTTTATGCAGTTTAAAATAAGTACAGCAAGATGACGAAAATGACTCCTATTCAAAAAATGCTTTCCTGTTTATGACAATGATGCCACTGAAGTAAAACTGGATTTGCCGTGCCATCATCATCATCATAGTTTCAACTCTCAGCTCCACCAAGGAAAACAAGAAAGCCGAGTCGGTAGATGCGGTGATACATTTGCAAAGCTTATATAGTTTACTTAATGGTAGCAGCAGCATCAATAGAAAACAGAAAAAAAGGATTTTTTTCTGTTTTCTAT
>JAHZMZ010000375.1:0-20802 GCA_027743805.1 Lepidocyrtoides sp. E14
CATCGACATGGGAGGATGAAATGGTCTAGAAGAAATAGCACTTGGAAATTTATCATATGGCCTTTTCTTGACGATCTTGAAGTTTACATACTTGGTACTACTTGAATTCTTAAAGTTGAAGAAAATCTGTAGACTTGCATGCACCACACACATACATACATAAACGGTTTCAATATGTGGAATGCTGCTGTATAAGCTGTATAAATGGCTGAAACAACATTCATACGAGGCAGCGGAAACAACAAGAAATATAATATCGTATATCTATCGCTGCCCACTTGTCGTAGTAATTCGCTTTTTACAAAGTATTAACTTGACAGAGGACAGGGTGTCAGCAAAAGAAGCATATTGTACTTCTATAACGTTTTATACAATATCAATACTAATACGAATTTACTTTTGAATTAATCATTAGTCTTCACCACTACCAACTATAGAAATTACATCTACATAGGACGGCTTACTATGGAATTACTTTTGTATTTACAAAGGAAACTGAGATTTCATCAATCTAATCACTGATGTACTTTCTCTTTGTCTGTTGCGTCTACATTTATACAATAAACATTGCAAAAAAACAGATAACATTGTGCTTATGATCTCTTTATGTACACATAAGAGTCAATAATAGAGCAGAAAAGCTTCATAAATTTTGGCCCATTTTGTGTTTACAAGACTACTCAACAAAAACAATCCCTGTGGAGCCAACGAACAGTGTGGAGCTGACGGAACCTTAGATAATCTAAAGACGGAATAGATAACTTAAAAACGAGAATGGAACAAGTTTTTGAATTTTTCAACTATAAATGAAACTTTAAAGAGTAGAAAACTGACAGCTCCAAGTTATAAACATGTAACAAGATAGAAAAATTCTTGAAATGTCAACATCTTTCCGTATGGACGAAAAAGGAAAATTACAAATCTAAGCGACGAAAATTAAAATGTTTTTCAAATGACTGATACTCGCCTGAGAGATTGTGTGGGGAGACTGTCAATAATTTATTTATTGTATGATGAAATTTACTTGAAAACTTGCTTTCAAGAAACTTCACAAGAGAATTTGCATGTCCCAGTCCTGTCTCATGACCTCTGTTCATGGAACATTTGAAGATTTAAATAATCAGTCCAAGATTTTCCAGAATGTACTGTCAACACTTTTTTCATTGACAGACATTTCTCAAGTGGATCATATTTCTCTAATAAATGAAAAGGATCGCTTCTGCGTTTGTTCTTTGCCGACGTAAACAGAATGCAGACAGATGCGTACGTTGCAAATAAAAAATGCTTTGGAAAGTCAAAAAACTGCTTCTTACGAATTAAATGACACACTAGATAAAATTTTAAAAGAAGCCGAAAGAAAAACTGTAAGTGCACAGTAAAAACATCAACATTTTGTACATAATGGCTGCATATATAAATTGTGAGAGAGCAAGAAAAATAAGCATGAAGCAAGTACGAATTTATAATACGCTGTAAAAACCAATTTTTGTGCTCAAACGACAAAAATGTATAAATCAACTGTTGAGAAAATAAAATGAGTCTCTAAGAAAAATGGTTAATATTAGTATCTTTACTTGATTGAATTCTGGAATTGGCAGTTTGTTTCATGTTTTTGGGTGATGCTCACTGTCAAAAACATGGTTGTTTCCAGTCGGGTACTATTAAAATTTGAGCACATAAAACTTTTTTCCTATTTCTGAAGATATTTGTACACAGCAGAAAAATAATGGCAAGCAGTTTATTGTATCGTAAGTCAAGCAAGCATATTTTTGGCTCTAAAGTGGTAAGTAAGCTGGATGATAATTCTGGCCGGTAGTTATTTTTATTCATATATACTATGTCTATACATATTCACAGAGCCCCTTCACACATATACAAGTAAACACATAGGTCATTCACGCACGCCTTCTTAATGCTTGAAATGGGTTAAAAGGATCCTTTGTTATGTTTAATCAGACCTCTTCATCCATCCGGAATTTTAATCCCTGATTGTAAAAGTCAGTCATGCGTTCTTGGCATAACTTACTATGAAAACATTGTTATTCTTCTTCTTACTGATTTCTCTGTTTTATTCTGATATTAAAACCCTCTTTCTTCTAATGAATGAAACAAATATTTAAACGCGTGAGGTAAATGTCATGCTTCTTTTTAGTTCATTGTGGAAACTCTGTCGTTTCTTATTTTCCAAGAAAAAAACTGCTTCCATTCTTTTAAAATCTCTGTGGTGCTTGTGGTAGTTCTAGCGTGTGATGTTTTCGCTGACTTGAAATGCCTCCAAGTTTGTCCAAGCATAATTTTAACTGATATTTGTCGAGTCCAGTCTTTGAGCGTGTGTATACTTATAGTGGTCATAGTAGAAAACTACAATGAAATAATGCGTCCATTTAAAATAAAAGTAAATGCTTATGTTCCTTATATTGCTTCCCTTGTATAATTGTTTTCACCCAAGAAATGTGAGACAAGAAGATTCCTTGCTATACAGAATGCATACTACTACTACTACTACTACTATAACTCTGCTGTGAACACATAATTCGTATTGTTACTTTTGCTTGTACTGACTGACAATGCCTGCACCTTCTCCATGTTGTAATAATGACGACTGTATAACTTTATGTTTCCAGCTTCCCATAAAATGGTTTACTTTACGAAAACTATATAGGTTAGTAAAAATAATGCATAAAGCAGCTTACTCTCTTCACTGGTGAGCTGCCATATCATTTGCCACTTGGAGAGGCAATATCTTCCTTTCTCTTGTGCCACTGACAGTTTGGCAAGAAAGCTTTAAAATTACAAAAACTGGAAACAACGAAGATGTGAAAATGTGATTCTGTCTTCCTCGCTCTGTATGTGTTCCTAGTTGAGCAGTTGAGGGGCACTCATGTGAACGTCTAACTGAGTTTATACAAGATATATGCACTAACCATTCATGCGTAAGCACTCTCCCAAGTAACTGTTGTATTTTTTTGAAATATCTAGAATCATACAACCTCGAATGTAAAAGTAGCGTTCATACTTTATTATGCAATGCTTTAATATTTCTGCTCCTATGCGTCCATTTTGGTACGCAACACGCTACATGACTACATGTTTTAAACATAAAATTTAGAAAAATATACATTTTGTTTGTTTGCAGTTGGAATTAATCTGGCAGTTTACTACGACAAGTCATTTTCTCATCTTAACCTTACCAGAAATACATTTCAGCTTTCATAATAAGTTTCCCAACCCATGGTTTGCTATAATATGTATATAAGTAGGTAGCTTGATAATACGCATTATACGCACTGGATGATATACCCGAGGCAGGTTTATTTCTTTGTTTTGTGTGTATTTGAGTGGTGCTTATTTTCAGAACAGAAGCAGCAGTAAAAGTGTGCGGTGTGCTTGTAAAATACTGCGAATAAAATATATCAAGATATTGTTGAATTGAATAGAATGTTATTAAGCAGCCAAAAAATAAACAAGAACAATTCATGAGTGTGCTTTGCGCTTGCATGTGTTGCTGACTGGCTGCTAGTGCTGCTACTATTTTATGCTTGAAACACGCTAGTACAATCCTCCAATCCGTTTCTGGAGAAAGAAACAAAAATACAAAAAGTGAAAGAGAAGTGGTGAAATTGTCGTTGTCAGATCAGTGAAGCAAGCATGCATACACAAAAACATTCACAAGTGCTCCCTGAAACGGAAAAGAAACCAAGGCTTTCGTGCTTCTTTTCCACTTTTCCTTTCGAAAATGTGTGTGCTAACTATTGCAAAACCTTTGTTTACTTGCAAAGTGATACATTGAGCCATGAACCATAATAATGTAAAAACAGAGATTTAATGCATTTTATATATTGTTGTAACACATAAAAATATGACATAAACCTCTTGTCTACTACTAGATATCCATACGTACTAAATGCACAATCATCATTTTATTGATAGAGAAAGCTACACAGTCATCATCATCTATTTGGAAGAAGAGCAAACTTTTGAAGCCAACTCCTGATTTGACTTGAAGTTTTCGCAGGACAGCAAAAGTGAAGAGCTCTCATCACAATAGCATGGCAGAGTGCATGAAGTTTTATGCTGAAAAGCACGTGCATTTTAGGTCCTGGACAAAAAACTATACATACTATACAAATACCAAAAGTCCAAACAATTTTGAAGGAAAGGATGAAATGGCAAAGTTAACTAGAACAACAAGAGGAAAAGAAACTAGGCGGTATACGGAATTCTAGATATGTGTAGGTACACGTATCTTTTTAGGAAAGTAAAATGGGAGAGGATAATGGAACGCACTCAAGTATTATAATGTATATGACATGATGGAATTTTATTTGTGCAAACTCACATAAAAATGTAGCAAATATGTGTGTAGTAGAATGCATCTGCGTGTATCGTCCTCTCCGATAGCATCGTTGTGAATGAACAAATGAATGAATGCCAACATGTATGCATGCAAACTTTTTGCAAAAAATGAAAATTTACTCAATGACAGTAGATGCTTATATTAAAGAATTTTAGTTGGATAATATTGTGCTATAGGAAGGGGATAAATAAAAGTCAAAAAGGAGGATATTAATGATAGCATCTGTTGGTTTCTTTCTGTTATGTTTCATTTGGTATCATTCTTTTCTCTAATAAATTTCTCTTTTTTGTCCTTTCTCAGATTTTACACATTGCACAAAAAGAGTTTTTTTTTCTGTACACAAGAGGAGACTATGGATAAGAGTTATTTCTTAACTTTGTTTGCTTTTGTCTTCATCATCATTCTGAGTTCTGCTGCTGCTTTTTTGGCCGCTGTTCCGGGACTTCCCACTGTTTTCTTCAGCAGTCCTTCCTTTGGTTTGTTAAAAAGTACTTGGAGAAAGTTTGTGTTATATTATGCATATGTAGGTCATTGAGCAAGTAGTTTTTTGAAGAGTAAGCTCTATCAGCGTTTGTGAAACAATTACTTGATATAAATAGAATATCCACGATATGGCTTTGGTTAGTATGCAGGACTACAATCAAATTTCGTTCTGACTGTTTGTTGCTTTTGTCCTCAGAACGAATCCTTTCTTTTTCTGTTCAAAATTTTAACAATGGGACCAATGTTGAATAGAATGAATTCGACGGGCGTCGCGACAGTTTTCTCCTTTTCTTCAATATAGTACTTGATCAAATCGCCATTTACCTATAATGTTTATAGTCTACTAGCCGTAATTAGCAGTACTGGTTACAGCCATCCAGCATTAATGCTACCAAACTGAAGATTAAACCAGTAAAGTACTTACATTTATGCTCTACCATCTTATTCTTCTCTTTATGCTCCTCTCATGGTTAAAACTTGATTGTTCAACTTTTTATCGGTTGGTACTAACGAAAAGGGAAAATGCGTATGCTTCTTATTTCAAAAGTTCAAATAGCAAATCCTTAGTTTAATTAATTTCATGCTTAAAGTTAAGTAGGATATAAAAATGTACGCATCTTCATATAATCAAACCAACATGTTGCTTTTGTGGGTTTTATTTTATCTGGAAATAATTGCCTATTAGCTCTTGTGATCCACTAACCTCAGAGGTTATGCCAATACCATTTAGCTCAAGAATTGACTAGTGCAGCTTTCAATATGCTATTGAAATTGAAATATGGCTTGCCGATAAAGCTATGCGTCTGAATATAAATACATATGCGCTATAAATATGAACAATATATTTGACAAAGCACACATAAACCTTTTTAAAGAAAGACATATAATATTTTATATCCGAAAGTGAAAGAGAGAGGATTGGGTCATTGGAATTTTTCTGGTGAAAGGGAAAACCAGCATGGTCGTGGTCCAAACAACAATGTGTAGTGTTTACAAAGACATATAAAATAGAAGAGAAAGTAGAAGTGAATGGTTTGCCAAAGGAAAAAGTAATTTCAAAAAAGGAATCGAAAGTCTCATAAACCTTTCTAGATAGGTAATAAATTCTGCAAAGGAGTGCATGCTGTTGTAAAGCAGGGCAGTTTAATGTTATGATGAACAATAACGATATGTTTATGGGGAAATGAGTTGAAAAGGGCATTCAAAATGGAAGTCGTATATAATATGATACGTAATTTGGAATGCTTGTAATAGCGTCACTACTACCCCTTTCCCATTGGATAGGAGACACTTTTGAATCAGCTAAAAAGGTGCCATATATATAGTCTCGTAACTTTCTCGAAAGCTGCAAGCTCTCAATGTTTTCTCATACGTTTTATTAGACTTTTGAGATAACATTTAAAAGCTTCAATAATAACTTAACAGCACAATGAAAATTTATACATAAAACCCTTATACAAAACTTTTGTGGAGGAAATAACATTTTTGCAATCTTTGCTTTACAACTTCATTCCATTTTTAACAACCATCGTCTGCCTTTTAATTGCTGATGGTTCACTCCTTTTCAACTTTGCCATTACGATAGGTACCAGTGTTGTGAAATTTATTCGGTATGCATGCAATGCAGCTTTAAAACTGCTCCAGTAATTAAAACATGGTAGTTTTTAAACTTGAAACTAGAACAAAAAATACCAAGGCTAAGCATATGCATGCACATAAATACGGAGAAGGTGAACGGTGGCGCCCTTCGTTTAGGAATCGCCAATAGACTGTCGTAATTCAGTAGAAGTGGGGAAAAAAGCCAATAAATATTCTTAGTCCTGCTTTCATCCTTTTGTTACACTGGCACAAATTTTTATTCGCTGAAACGGCCAAGCTAAAGGGCTGTAAGAATTTTTTGGTTTGGCACGTTGACCTAAATAATGAACAAACGATAATTTTATTACATTTGGAAGGAGTCTCTTAAGCGTCTATTGAAATGACTATATATTTAGTTTACATCTCTCTTTGCATGAGTATTTTGCAGGAGACATACAGAACCGCAATACGAAAACGGTTATGTGAGTGTTTTTGTGGTATGCTTTTTGTTGATTCGTATTTTCATATTTGCTAGTTTTATCGTTTCTCATTTTGAACAATGGCCTACCACTTGTTTTCCTTTCGGTTTCTTGAAAGTCATTTCGGCCAAGAAAAAGTCCTGCACTTATCGTTCGTATAAAAGAATATTGCACATTTTTACAAATTTTTCTACTACCAAAATATGAATGTCTGTATTCCGCGGATGGTGAGCAGATAGCATTTCAGATAAAATCCTCCACTTTTGCCAGACATATGATATCTGTACTTGCAAGAAAGATGAATTTTTAGGATTGCCTTTTTGCTCTTTCAGTCACTTTTTCTCACTTTCCCATGTGAGATCTCTTAACAAGTTCGCAGTAACTGTAGCAGTGGCGCTCTTTACTTCATAGAAAAGCCACATAAGTGATCCAGTTTCCTTGTCACGTCCTTTCTTACGTGTATTTTTAACAGTTCAAAATGATATTATCATAATGGAGTCGGAGTGTAAAGTGCTATGTGAGTGCCTGCAGCTTGTGCATTCTCAATAACGAAAACTGTCTCATTTCGACAAAAAGGAGGAACTTTACTAGCCCAAATGTGAGCTCAGTAATGTGATTCGTATCTAATTTTTCTTGTTGCCAGAACAGGGTCATTTCAAGGAATACTCGTAATAGCAGCCAGCAGATTTGCAAAAGAAGCAAAACGACACACATATTATCTGGTTTTGCCATATTGATGGTAAGCATTGCAAAGCATAAAGAATTGAAAATTCTGTTGACTTTCCTCTGCATTAAAAGTTATGTTGAAAAAAGAGAGGGAAAAAAATCTGCTGTAAACTTGCCTTAAAAGATCTTGTCTAGGAACTATACACACTATAAGTACACCGATGCACTATCTGTTTTACAATTCCAATAGTCGTTTCTCTGGGCTGACTGCCTCAATTATCGCAGAACTAGACTTGTAATTGCAATTGTTGCTATTCTAATTTTGACCTAAATGGCATGCTACAGAGTAGAAAGCATTATTACATCGCGCCATATGTAATTTGTGACAAAGGCTTTTTCGAAAAGGTTAGAGTACAATGACAAGTATGTAATGACATGGGAAGGCGTTCGCTCATACATACATTATGTATTACAGATACCTATGTGAGTGCCAAAGGCGGAGCATAAATTAGCCAGCGAAAGTGAAAGCAGTAAAAGCAGACAATAAATTTATTCATTTTTAGTAGCCAGCAGCCAAGAATGAACCCTCCGGTATAAGCATGACAGATGGAAGGAAATTATCATGTAAATTGCATTTTCCCCAGTAACATGTGATCACTTTGATCACATTCCCTTTGCAAGAGTGGCTCTCTCGTAGTAGGCTCGCTCATCTTGTTAACGTAAAATTTAGCTCGCCCGTTATTTTACGTTTACGTAGCGCACGTTCCCTTAAGTTCACATTTCACGTGTTGTTATACTTCCCACTTTGTGGCGTACAGTTTCATGTTTGTAAAATGAGCAATTGATGACTGCTTTGTAGGCAAAGTTTTAAATGAGAATTAAAAACCAACAACGGTAATCAGTACAATTTGTCACTTGAATGTCCGTTGTCCGTTGATGCAGCCTCTTGAATTATTTCAAATAGAGTTCTACTAATAAATTATATGTTGTAATTTCCTGCTGAATTTTAATAGAGGTGAGAAATTAGGTATGTATCTAGATTTTACGACTTTCGTTTTAATTTTTTAATATAGTTAACAGACTATATGCAAAATTCCTGACAAATTTCCGCAAAAGATATAAAAATTCATTATGTTAGAGCCAAGAAGGAGTCACAAACAAGTCGTCCTGTTAACTAACGATTCTTTTAGGAATAATGGAAAATTGGAAATTTGATGAATGGCAATTGTCTGTCGAGGTTCCACTTTCAATTATTTTGTAACAGTTATAGCTGACTTGATTAATGGATTGTTCAAGTTTTTGAAACAAAGCTGCTCCTCCTCTTATTATTGTGTGAAAACACATATTGTGTCATACCTGTAGTATTCATGCATATCATTGTGCAAAATCCCCCATTGTATTCCAGTAAACTGATGCTATCTATGCGTCTCCTCCTCCTCCTATATCAAATTCTTATTATTGACTATTAACCTAACGGGTAATAACTAGAAAGAAATTCATTTTTGAGAAACACGTCTCTGCTATTTATTAGGTCACTTATGCTTAGAATGGGAATAGTTTTAAAATAAGTCTGACTCGTTCCTCCGAACTTCAAACATTTTCTGAACATAGTTGTTATTATGTGAATTGAAATTTATCCAAGGAGTTTCCTCAGTTAAGTCATTGAACTCACTTCAGGGGAAAGTTTTATATTTTCGAATTTCATTCAAATGTTTGTGAAAGCATACTGAGAGCAGGAAAAGTTGCAAACTTATGAATTAAATTAATTGTATGCAGTACAATGGGTAGAGGTAGTGCAAATTCGAATTTGGCATGTAAAGATAGTTGTAGGTACAAGAGTGTGCAGATGTTTTGCTTTCTCTTTGTAATTGAAAAGAAAAGTTGTCTGGGAGTTACGGATGAAAGTAGAAAGAAAGAAAATAATGCATGGGTAAAAATGACGATCCCCTCTACGCCTACCACTACTGCCACTAGCCAAATTTACAATGTGATTCTTGAGTTTCAAAAGATAAAACAAAAATATTAGGAAATTTTATTATTTTATTGCAAAATCCTTCTGAAACCTACATTGTAGCAAAGAAATGCAAATTTACTCGTTAGTAAAACTTTAACCTCGAATTTGTTGGTTGAAATTTCATGGAAAAATCACAAGTGTGCATATATAATATCATAACATCATTGTTCAAAATGAAAAGGGCACTGACACAACGGTCGAACCAAACCTTTATTTCAGTCAACTTTCAGGCATTTTATCTCCATTAGAAAGCAGTTTAAATGTTGCTTGTGCTTTCACTGATGTTAGTTTCTCCTTTGCAAGCATTTCTTGAGAGCAGGTTTTCCAACAGAGTTCTTCACCTCCATATCATTCCTTAGTAGAGATGAAGTAACAACTGTAATGCATGTGTGCTTTTTATTAAGGAAAAATAAGAGAGAGAGAGAGAGAGAATGGCAAAAGGTAGTGTAGAGTGCACTAATATTATATAGAAACTTTTTCAATTGTAAAGTTACCGTCAGTTAGAAAAGAGCCAAAGTTGTGCACACTTCATAGAGAAATAAAAAATATTTTATGGTACAGCTTCACCTTGTTATTTGATTTTGTTTTCCTTTATTACATTATCAGTGATGAATGTGTGCTCAAGACAAGATGACAGGAAACACGGGCGTTTGCACTTTTTGTCTCGTACTTATTTTTATATGCCTTGTGTGCTGTTGCAACACGTAACTTTATGTTTCCTCCTACTACAAATCAGAGTGCAAATCGCCAAACCGAAGAAGGCATTGTAGCAGCTATTTTCTAGCTGTGATTTTTGTTTGCTGATTCAATGTTCGTGGAATTAAATTAATGTAGTTTACGGCACACACTTCGACAAAATCGGCTGGTGAAACCAAAGACAACTACATATATCCTGCTTGGAAATGTTAAAGCTACTAACCCACATGACAGATCACAAACATCTAAGAAAAAGGTTGTTGATTGAGTGTGAGTTGAGGTGAGAATCTTCTAACCTTCCCTTTCGGTAAGAAAAAACATACTTATAACGAAAGGAGAAGTCAATTTTCCTCTTCCCATGTGAAAGCATTTCCACTAATTGAATCAATTTCTTTGATAGCTAGTGGAAACTTTGGGCTATTCTAACGTTTGAAAAGCCCAAAACGATGTCAATCTTTTATTATTAAATTTCAATCGTAAGACGGAAAATGAAATTAACGAAACCAACAAAAGACATGCATGAGTCGGTTACAATTCCACAGTAAGCTAATGAGGAGCATCTACATGCAAAAAAGCAAGTTGACTGAAATTTAAAATTGATGCGTTGTGACAAGCACAAAAAGGGTATACTTTTGATTAGCTTAAATTTTTATCTAACGTTAATGTGGTGAAAAGAAGCATAAACAAGTCAATCAATGTGCCCTTTGATTATTATTTACGGGCTATGCATAACGAACAACCGTGCAGACTTAAAAGTATTAACTTTGATCCTTTTTGATCCAGAAAGACTTTTGTTGGTTTGGGCTCTCCCTCCACTAGTTCCGTAGTAATGGATTTCCAGTGTTCTGCGATGTGTGGCTTATGCCATGCTTCCATGATGGAAGTTCCATCCACAAAGAGGATTCAAACAAACATTCCCCTGAAACTATACTACCTCAAGTAAAACACGTATTTATTCTCTAAATATTAGGTGTTTGTAAAAACATGATCAAATTATTCGGAATAATAAAGTCAATGCAGTTGAATCTAACCTCCTCACTGCTGTATTTCCCGAAGCAAAGGCTTATGTATTGAGATGGCTTAAGCTAAGTCAATTCACTGTACCCAAACTATCCTGTAGCTTTTGACGATGAGGTAACTCGCGTTGAGTTAGCTCGACTCTGCAAAAATGCTGTAGTTTGGCTTTGGTTGACTTTACACAAGCGGCTTCGTTGGTGTGGAGCTAACTTGATTAACACTCATTATGTGGTGAATACCCGTGAGTGTATTTTGACCTGGTTTCTTGGCCATCCATCATTGCTGAGAGTTGTCAGGCGAAAGTAATTAATCTAATTGGATGAGCGGAAGCCTAGATGGATCTATCCATGGCCCTTCCGATCATTTTGCTGCTCTTGCACAATTTTGTTTTTAGATACGTTTACACACAACCAAAACCCTTATCAACAGTATCAGCAAATCAACATAAAACGAGAAATACGCTTCTTAGTTTTCTTGAGTTCATTTTGACATGATTTAAATATACGAGCGTGTAATACAGGTTATGCATACTATTATCTTGGTTGTCAGAAAATGAAGATGCTGGATTTCGTTTTCTTGGAAGACTGGGATTTTAATTGAACATGAAATAATTTTATTGCTGATAGTGAGCAAGTATGTACTTTCATATCAGCCGCTTATGTCTGTCGGAACTTTTTATGAAGATTTATTAACTATATTAAGCCAGGCTTTGGTAGATTAAAATTTATGAAGAATAATTTATTCTCATTTTCGGAAGAAGCATGAAAATGATACATTAAAATAACCATTACTACTTTGGATGTGCGAGTACTATACTGTAATCTGTCAATGTTACAGCGTCAAATGAATTCAGAGCCAAATTGACCGTCATTTAAACTTTTTGAAATTGTGAAATTTTATTGCCCAGGATTCGTCATTTTCGATTTTAATCAAATCACCTACTGTACTTCAAAAATTACAAGCCTCTACTAAATTAGCGATGACGGTGACCGAAGCCAAGAAAAGTAAAAAATATCTAAAGTCACTAAATTAAAGTAATTCATATTTTGTCAGTTAAACTTAACTAACAATAGCCTTACCATTGCATTGTCTAATTCTTTTATATTTGATCCTCTCTAGCCTATTTGTTTTAGCGACAAATTCTAAGAATGCTATATGCACTAATTTGGCATTCATTAGTTGAAGTGTTAGCTTTGTAAATCATTTAATGCTGGTTACGAATATTTTATACGTACTTGGTTCCTTCATTTGTATAAAATCCATACTTAATGAATAATGATTGATTGAATTGAGGACACGTTACCAGAATTTGTCATGTTCTCGTTAATATCATTTGTCATTCATAAAATAAAACAAACTAAACAGTTAACGGGTATAAAATACATGCGATGAACATTTATGTCTCCTCTCTAATTGCCGCTATCCCAGTCCCAAACTAAAAAAACGCTTACGTAATCATGTTTACAACTTACTATCAACGCGGCTACTAAGTTTAAGTTTTGAGAGTGCATATATTTAAACGAAATATGCATTAAGTACTTTTCTGTTCATAAATTATTATTCTTGCTTCACACGAAATGCTCTAATGGGAAGAGTAAAGTTAGTTGACTTTTGAAGCAGCAAAACTGTGAATACAGCCAGCTTAAAACTGTGTAAGCAAGCATGCTTTACGCTGAAAATGATTTTGCTTGTTCTACCGTAAACTTTAATATATGTATACAAAACGTGGATATTTTACAATTGATTGTGAAGCCTTCTGTCTGTAGCTTTACCAAGTGCAATTGACCCGCTCAACTTATTCTCATAACTTATATCAATTTAAAACGTCAGTTGTATATCAGCTAAGCTTGTATTATAATGCAGAGAAATGCTAAAGAGTGTGTATTGCTATACACAATACATACAAAACGTATCATCTATCAAGAATTCTCTTCTTTCATTGTATTTAATAAGGTAATAATAGTAAAAAAATGAGTCATCGTCACACTCTGCTCGGTATTTTTTCTTTTAAGTACCTGTGCAAAAACACTCAAGCGTCTACCAAAACAAATATTGAATTTTACGCTGTTTCGTCTTCTTCAAATCAAAGTTTTCTACACTTAAACTTTCCCATCGTAAGTCGTTCATAAAAATGTAAGTAGTGGTGATAATACAGCTACTGGCTGATAAAGTTGTTCTGCACATTCATTCTTATTGCTGGTGGGATGAATAGTTCATAAAAATGTAAGTAGTGGTGATAATACAGCTACTGGCTGATAAAGTTGTTCTGCACATTCATTCTTACTGCTGGTAGGATGAATGGCTGGCCTGCTTACGATATTTCGAAGGAAGTTTCAGTTGAACAGAAAAATGAGGAGTGAAGTGGCATTATAGGCATTATATATTTTTATATTGGATGGAGTAAAGAAAGAAAGAAAATACTTTAAACCAACTTGATTTTTTTTTCTATAAACACTACAATAAGTTGTTAGGGTTGTAGTAGTCGTATGAAATAAAATTCGAAGTGCACTTCATTGGATGTGCAGATTTAAGCACTCGTACAGCATATTTTGCAAACAGAATTTGTTGGGTTCTGCACTAACAAATAAATAGTCTAGTATCATCAAGTCAACATAATGTATAAATAAAGTTAGAATATTTAATACCTCACTTAAGCTTACAAGTTAGAACCAGCGAGGGTCGTTAGCACGTTCATGACAAAACATAAGACAATACTGAATAATTACCACTTCATCTCATCTCTGCTAATAGTATGAAATAACTTCATACAGAGTCTGAATTTCAGACTGCTGATGTAATGTTTTCTTACTACATATTATTTTCTTCAAGTTATATTGGAGTTGAATTTGTATGTTGTTAACAGTGCAAGAAATCACTTGTTGTGTGAGTGAACGTTGCTGCTCACCTGCCATTAGAAGTGTGTTAAGTGATTTAATTCATTCTTGAGCACAACATCGAATGTAAATTTGCATCCCAACATAGGAAAGTCACAGTGCAACGGATGCGTGGTGACAGGAAAGTGCTAATAATTATTAACGCAGTCATAAATAAAAGTTAAGTGCAATCGGAACAGATATTATGGTGTTCATCTTTAATTGGGTCCAAGCTTCATCTTCACGATATTTTTTGTGAAATTATGTAAATGTAAAAAAAGAAGAAAAAGCAGGAAAGTGTCTTATAATATGTTTCTTTTAAAAAAGCGAAATAATGTATTTCATCATGAAACTTTCATAATGGTTGATATGCTGGTAATGTGAGAGGATGGATGGTACTGGTGATGTTTGACTAATTTACATGAGTGATATATATGATAACATGTATGCGCCATAAATATTTACAATTTCCAAACATATAATGTACGGATAGTGTTATTGACAAAAGTGTTCTCGTACACACTGGCTTATTTGGAGTAAAGTACATAAATGGTATCGTTTCACAATATTTCTCCCAAAATCCGAGGAAAATATATGAGAGATTCCATGTCATATACGTAGGTATTCTTTGTATTTTTACTTTTGTCATTAAATGACACATTCAATGCGTCTATTTGCTTTTTACTTTGTGTCGCATACAATAAAAACAACGTATGAGGGAAGTGGTAACATTTCTGGATAGTGTTTTTATATGCGTGCATGTAATTTGACTCATAATCACTGTTAGTAATGTAGTCTCCCTCGATGCATGCTCACTCCCTCATTTGAAGCAACTTTATCTTATTAGCTTTAGCTGATAAGAAACGAGCAAAATAATATATTATGATTATGGTTCATAAGCAAAGTAAAGAAGTTTGTGATGATGATATCATCCACCACATCGTTCTCAATCAGTTCCATTTGATGCATACATATGTGAATAACGTTACCTATGAGCTGAGCACGCACATTATTAGAACAACACAGCGAATGAATGAGTAAATATTCGTGACTTGAATACTACAGTGTGTATAATTAAAAGTGAACATTTACTAAAGTTTTTTTAGTTATACATAATTTGTGACCTGAACAATTTAATTTCAATTATTTGGATTTGAAAAATTTCCGGGATCTACATAAACAGCACATAAACTGAAATAAGGTTTGCTATAAAAATAATACGAGATGAATGGTGCATGAATCCTTAGCGTTTTTGTATTTCAAGATAGTTTCTACCAGAGTGTGTATTGAAATGAAATTTTGACTCACAAAAATTCAGTTTTTAGTGATTTTTCGAATCAGACAAAATATGAGACCTGCTTTTGAAATATGAACAGTGTCAAAATAGTAGTTCTTAGTGAAAAGAATTTTTTTCGACAATATATNACTCACAAAAATTCAGTTTTTAGTGATTTTTCGAATCAGACAAAATATGAGACCTGCTTTTGAAATATGAACAGTGTCAAAATAGTAGTTCTTAGTGAAAAGAATTTTTTTCGACAATATATCACTGTAAACTTGACAAAGTATTTCTAAAAACTATAGAATTTTTAGGAATACTGAGTTTATTTACTGTTTGGAAGAGTTTGGAGACCAGACGTGGCAAGCATAATGAATTAAATATTTGGGATTGTTGGTGTTTGTTAAAGTTTGAATGAATGTAAGATTCAATCTCGGTGAATTTAGCAAAAACAAAAACTGAAAGAAAACTACTGCTTTTGGTAAGTGGATTAATGAATATTGTTCCCGAAGATAAAAAAATCAGACCTTTATTTTGTAAAAAATCAAAATCTGCTGTTTGTATTTGTTACATAACTTAATGCATTTATACCTACTACTAGTCATTTTGAGTTAGAAGCACAGGCGGACCTTATGCAATCGCTTTAAAAAATCTTTTTGTTTGGTCACTATTGCAAATAAAATGATGTACACAGGTTAAATGTATTAGTGCGTCGTTTTTTACCCATTGTACTAAAATGTCAAGAATAGCCTTGTGACGAGTTCATCTTTCCACGGACAAAGGAAGGGGTCGTTTTGAAAACCAAATGAAAAAGTTTTATTTCCGAAATTCACTTGTACTATTGTATGCATTTAGGGAAGTGCGTTTCATGCGTATACTTTGATTTATTTGAGAATTTCATTGAAAATATGAAAACGCAGTCATCTGAAGGACTTTTTTTGTTAATGCATGGCAATATTTTATATCCTTCATGTTGTATGCTGTCCACATGTTTATGATACCAATCTCCTCCCACAGTAAGCACAAAAAGGAAATGTTAAAAGTAAATCGACGAGATTTATGGAACTTCAAAAGACGCCATGAAAATGAAATATTTGGTATTTGGAAACATCAGCAGTTTTGCGTAAACCTTACCACTGCATTGTTGAAAGCAACTTTAATCATGATAATCAATAATAATAAATTTGAAAAATACATTCTCTTCTGAATCCATTTTCAAAGTTGTTTTAAAGTACTTCCGTTATACTGTGTAAGCAAATCTTAAAGATGGGCAGTGCAGAGAGTATGTGGTTAAAAGGAGCATAATATTTTATGCATGCGTTGTATAATACCAAAATGATTCCTCGGCATTATCCATTCAACTTGAATTAGCAAAATTTTAAATTGCGCGTGACTCACAAGAGAGATGGATAGAAACCAGCACAATGAACGCTAAAATTATTTTTTTTGGCGAAATTCGAGTAAAGAAGTTTTTAAATGTTACTTAAATTAAAAATTAGCAACGCTTGTTTTAGTTTCATTACATTTTATAAATTATAAATTCAATAGAGTTATATAACTTTGCAAATCAGTTCAACCTTGGTTTAACCTAAACCATTCCAAATACAAATAGATACCTAGTTACATGATCTCTGCAGCTACTTCCTAAGCAAAAATCTAACACACAAATTTGCTTGGAAAATAGCTACATAAACCAACGAGGAATAATACCTCATTGACATAAACCTTAACAAATAGAAAAAGTTGATTATTTTCTTCCTCTGAAAATCTATTCATTTTACATTCCTTTAACCGCAATAACATAAGTTGGTGCCTATCTATGTATAATGTATGCCAACTAAATATGCATTACATCGAAATCAAGTACATGACGTGGGTACTTCTTGGAAGAAGAATCGTGCTTATATGACATTTTAACACATTACAATACCATTTACGTAGGTTCTAGATCATTTACGTTAATAACCGCCAAATGCACAAAGTTTGCCATCGTTGTTTTGGGAATGTGTCAACATCGACACTGAATAAGAAAATGTCGCCAAAAAACATGTTACTGGTAAAGAAAAACTTGCGTATTCAAAATGCTCACAATGCTACCGGAAATAAAATGACAATTCTTATGACGATGCACTTGCCACATGTCTGACGAACGCTTTGGGTTGTGAATATGCACTGTATACTTACATTATCGCAAAATTTTTGTATGTAGTGTTAGTGAGATCCTTCTGTTTACGGATCAACTACTAAAAAATTTCTGTTAGAAAATCTCTACAAATAAACACGGTACATACATATACAAGATTCATATTTACATATACCTAATCGATTTAAGATACGATAATGAGTTCATTGTTTTGACAGGAAGCAAATCCTCATCTTTTTTATAGATATCTCCATATTGAAATTAACATTTATTGATTGATACATAAAGTTTATTGTGTATTAAAACTGACACCATCATCGGGATTGAATTTTTTTAAATCGATAAGCCAATTGATGTAAAATATTCCATATCATTGAATTTTCCGGTCGATTGATTACAGAAAATGTGGGTAAAAAGGCCAAATTATATATTCTCGTAGCTACTAGCTTTCACAAAATACTAGAACGAAATAGATGATTCCAGATTCCATAATCCAATCTTTCAATTTATTTATTTCTGCACTGATACATTTAATCGTACGATAAGAGGAAGCATTTATTTTGGTTTGAAGCAGTAGAAAAATGAATCATCGTTCAATTTAGGAACATACATATTATTATGGACAGCAACTGGTGTAATTTTATTCACAAATTATGAAGTAGGTAGGTATACAAATGAAATCATGCAGTGCAATGATGCTTATTCCTCACCATAATGAAACATAGTGTATGATTGTTCATGTAGGTGGAAAATGTGTAATAGATAAGAATAATATTTCGCTTGGAATGGAAGCAATTGAAACACGCACTACGAACATTCGTTTTGCCAGCCAATGCTAACGATGTCAGACGCCAATGATTGGACTATGAACATCTTACTCTTATGACACTGTTTTCTTTACTATCAGCAACTCATATTTTTTCGTAATGTGTGTAATGAGATGACGTTACAGTTTTCAACTTCACCTTACTCTGTAAGGTTATCTCCTTTAAGACCTGCCTGATAGCTGATTTTTATAGCCGAGGTTTACGATTCGTTATGATTTTCTGTTTTGTAAACATATTAGGCATGTAGACAAAAACATGAGCAGTATGAGTCTCAGTTTCTGAACATATCCATCAATCTTACAGCTTGTAATTTACTGATGTTAATAAAAATGTTTATGAGAAATGTCCTTCTTCACGATCTGTCACTGACTTGTTAATGAAAAACTCTGGTTAACACAAACAACCACACATTTGCAACATTAGTCAGTGTCCAGTGGAAAAATAGTTGTGTATGAAATGGTAGAAAACATACTCTAATTCACATTGCTCTTACATATCATAGAATTCACTGATAAGATATTTATAAGCAATAATATGCATTATAATAGCTACCAGAACTCGTATGCATATAATTTTGTATCTAGTACTAATAAATGTTGTTTTTCGTCTGTATTTCAGGATTGCGGAAAAATTGAAGAGTAAATATCGATTTAAGTGTGGGAAGTAAATGAAAGAAAGTGGATAGTCTATAGCACGGCAGGCTATCAGAAGAACACAATACCGTTTTTACTACAAAAAATCTCAATAATAATTGGGACCAGTATCAATAAATCTGCAAGGAGTAAGGATGCAGAGATGCTAGCGAAAAGGAGAAAAGGAAAATTTTCTGATGACTCACACAGTAGAATGAACAAGTCAAAAAGAATCTCCCTCAAAATGAAGCTTCTTCAAATTACTGCGATTGTTTTCTTGGTAGGACTAGATAGTTTACGTCCAGTTTCCGCAGTATGTCCAAGTGGCTGCACTTGCGACGACGAGAATTTGCATGTAAACTGCGTTGAGGCGAATCTAGATATTGTTCCCATTACCCTGAACCCTTCCATACAACGCCTGATTTTGAAAAGCAACCGTATTCGGAGCGTGGACAGTGGCTTGAAATTCTACCATGAGCTCAATTATGTAGACTTGAGTCATAACCATTTGATACGTATTCAACCTGGTAGTTTCGTTTCTCAGGGAAAATTGGCGGAGCTGCATTTGAATGCTAATAAAATCTCACAGTTGAGCAACAGAACATTTGGAAGTCCTCAAAGTCCCATGGGTGCCCTTGCTGTGTTAAATCTACAAAACAATCTTATTGACACCGTCGAGCCTGGAGTATTCCTCTTTGCCGAAAAGCTTGCAGAGCTTGATTTAAGCCAGAACTCAATCAAGAATATTAACGCCAGTGCATTTCTTGGACTGTCCAATCTAAGAATTTTAAAACTTGACAATAATGGGTTGACTCAAGTTCCTGATGTATTTTCTCTGAAAACTCAAGTTCCCCCGTCGTCCTTTGTTGGAAGTGGATCAACGGGTTCTTCTGGTGGCTATAGTGGAAGCGACGCTGGCAGATACACATACGGCATATTCACTCATCTCGCAGAGCTATACCTTGCCAACAATCAAATAGATAAAATACGGAATGATGCTTTCTCCGCAGCAAAGAACCTTGTCACCCTTGATCTCAGAGGATGTCAACTTTCAAGCATTGAGCTGCATGCTTTTAGAGGCCTGAGCGGCCTGCGGAAACTTATACTCACCGACAACAACCTCAATAGCATCCCATCGCCCAGTTTCCCTCCATTAATTCAATTGGAAGTTTTTAAATTGGGTCGGAATAATTTTGATCGCATCCCCAAGTTTGCCTTTAGTGGTTTGAAGAAACTTAAGACCATTGAAATCAGCGGAGCCCCAGAACTATCTCTGATTGAATCAGAAGCGTTCTCTGTCAATTTAGATTTGGAAGTCGTGGAACTGTCCAGCTGTAAGAAACTCGCTACGCTTCCTCCAAAACTGTTTAAAGGATTAAGCGGACTCAAGACTTTAATTTTGAAGGTACGTTCCTTATTTTGTAAATTTATACCAAATACCGAAACAGTATTACCGATACTATTATACGTGCATATGGACAATTTATTCGTTACCAATGCATGCAATGGAAAGATATATAAATATTTTCTTAGACCTTACAATCATGTAAAAAGCCGAATTGCCTGTAACCATTCAAGTAATGTGTACATTTTCAAGAATTTACATGTATACCTATAGTAATTCAGCAAACATATGTACCTAATTGGAAAAAGCCCAAAAGTAGGTTCGAAAAGAAGACATTGAAATACTACGGTAAAAACATGCATCTTAAAAAGGATTGGTGCAAAAAAACAGCATTAAAATCAATACAACGACAC
>JAHZMZ010000376.1:0-16857 GCA_027743805.1 Lepidocyrtoides sp. E14
CTCATTTGTACATACTGTAAGAGGAGAAATGCCTCATGTCGTGGAACCTAATGTAAAGAAACATTAGTGTATGCAGTTTTTTGCATGCACAAATAGTTGCATTAAAATCGGATGCACACGCAAAATTCTTACACCTGCAATAAACTGCATATTATACAATAAAATTTGCACATTTTAGTTTTTTGCCATTTGTTTTTTATTGTAGTTTTGCAGAATAAGTCTTTTCTAATATTTATCTATGGTCATTATCGTTATACTTTTACAAATAATAAGTTTAAAAATTTTATTATATGACATGTACATTATTATTAGCTTTACGGAGAAAAACATCAAAATTTTATATATAGACACAATGGGTATGTTCTTAGAAAAATAGCTTAAAATTTTTTTTCATGGCATTACGGAATAAAAAAAATTATATGGACATAATTGTTATGTTCTTAGAAAATTATCTTTACAATACATCGCCACCATTGCCATTAAAGTGAAGTAAAAAAATGTTCACATGTATTTACTTCCCACGCAGCAGCATTGTATTTTTCCATTGTGTCATCATCCCCTCATTTCACATGCATCTCAAATCTCAACAAGTCACTTCAACATCTCAAGTGGAAATCGACCAAAAACTATGCTTATCATCATCATCATCATCATCATCAAGTATTTCGTTTTCTCACAAATCTATTCGCACTTGCCGAATCCCAAGAACTTTCCGCAGATCCCAAACAGATTAAATCTATCCTTGTTGCAAATTGAACAAAAATTGCGCGTAGAAGAGAGTTCAAGGGCGAACAAAAGGAGGGAAAAAACTGTTCCAAAAATACTTGCATTAATTTCTCAGACATTTCATTTTCATGGTGGTTCCTCTCTTCCTCCTCCCATACTTTCACTTTTTTTGTGACATGACATGAAAAAATGTATGTATTCAATATTGTTTCCAATTATCCGGAAGTGTAAGTGGAAAAAAACGCAATAAAACAGTTCAAAGCATGTCATCAGAACTGTACACGTATTAAATAAAATAGTTTACCAGAAATTTCATAAAAAATTGTTTCACATTCCACATAGTACAACCGGCGGCCGGGCGAAGTATGTATGTAAGTATGTATATTGTAGCAACGAAATATTCCGACGAGAGACGCTTCAGAGAAAATGATGTTTGCACTGGGTGAGACAGTGTGAAGTGCATGTACAAATTTTTTATTTACACATAGCAAAAATATTCTGGAAGCATTCGGCATTTTCCACACGAGAATAGAGACTCTCTATATCTAAGTTATATCCGTGATATGCATATATCATGTTTCTATTTGACTTTTGGGACGTTGGCAGATGAAGATGAGAGGATCTAATGATGGATTCAAGTCATATTTTCTCACAGCATGCCGTATAAAATGGTAAACAGATTTTTATCTGGAATTTTGTTCATCCCAAAACCAATCTGTTATATAATTTTCAAGTGTTATGATCTGTGGGAAGGTGTACTTATAGGTAGGGATTCATCTGAGCTGGTTAAGTTGTAGAGATGATTATTATGGAAAAATGAGATTCAGATCAGAGCCAGAGTAGTTTTTCATCATATTATGCAACTTGTAGTTTCCCATACAAATTTTTTTTCGCTGTTCTATTAGGATGGTTGATGATGATAAAAAAAGGAGTAGCATATTATTTCAATGCACGTAAAACACAGTCATTTTACCTTTTAGGATGTGGTTATTCTGGAAAAAAATCGGAAGCATAAAAATTTTTATAAAATATAATATATTTTTCTTTTATAAAATTTTTTGTTGCATAACTCAAAGTAAAAAATATATACCACACAATCGAAACCGCCGCAGGGGCAAACAAAACGATAGGAGTGCTGGCGTGCGTAAATGCATGGAACGCAACGGCTCACAAAGTAGGGTAGTCAATCACCTACAATTCCGCTATGTCATTGACAATGTCATAGACATTTTTTCGTAGAATTTCGGTGGTACATTGTCATTCTTCATGAAACCTCTGTGCTAAGAATCAAGCGGTGCTTTAATCGGACGCCAATAGTTTATAAATTAGGACAAATTAGTACTTGTATCACTCATCAGATTTGATATACCTTGATGCATTAATGTAGTTAACATTACCAATTTAGCTATCAGCTTATAGGAGAAGCCTGTTTAAAAAAGTCACGGGATACACGTTCCCTATATTCAGTACATTCTGAATTCTGACTGAACTGAACTGAATCCCATTGTATCTCGCATAAACTGACTTTCCACAAAAAAAAAAAAAAAATTGTATAAAACCTTAAAATTTTAAAACAGCCAAGCATATAATATCTGGCTGCATTCACATTCCCACGACAAAGGATATCTTTCAAATCTCTAGTCCATTCAATAAAAAAAAAATTGTATAAAAACTTAAAATTTTAAAACAGCCAAGCATATAATATCTGGCTGCATTCACATTCCCACGACAAAGGATATCTTTCAAATCTCTAGTCCATCCAATATTTCGCAAACGTACAAATTCTGTATTAAATCTCCTTATCTTCTGTGAAGCGTTCCAACTTCCAAAAGGCAAAAAATTAAACAAGTTTGAGTACAAAATATACTAAGCTACTACAAAAAATATCCTTTGTTGCATATCATATAAAATGCATACATTCATACTAAATAGCAAGACAGCATGCACAAAAGTTGCAACAAATTAACCGTATACACAAAAGCTGCTCTAAATTATCCCATTTACTTCGCATCTCATCCAATCGCCACGAAATATCTACAACCCACTACCAACCCAACATATTATTCACTTTACCAGCTAAATCCAGACTCCAAAAAAACATAAAGTAAACTAAACCTGCAAGCCAATACTAATAAATTACATACCTTGCTTGCATACTTACCCATTTATTTTCCTATCTATCTCAGCCTCTCTTCTCCCTTATCATTTTGTTATCGAACAAAGCGCAATAAACACGCTACTAATTACTATACTAAGCTTGCATGCATCCCATGCGTGCTATTGTTTCAGCACACAAAACATAATCATAATCATCATTAAGCTCGCTCTTTTATTTATTTATTTTCCTTGCTTGCTTCGCTTGCCAGCTTGCTTTCAAAATTAATACAATAACAGAGTGTAAAAAAAGACATATCGCTGCAACTACAACTGACTGACTGACTGTCGGTTCTACTATTATTTTATTTTTGTTACAATGGAATCGATTTCTCTTTTTTAAGCATAATAGATATACCACCATCTAAAAAATAATATACATATTCATTTAACTTCTTCTTCCTTTCCTCTATTCTCTCCAACTCCACTAAATCCAATCCACACGCTTGCTGCTACTACAACGCAACAAAATGCTCCTGCTGCTGCAAAATATGATAACGCTGCTTCGTGCGACTTCGACTTCTTCAGTCTTCAACTGCCACTCTTTACATGTACATGCGAGTTATAACGAAAAAAAAATTTATATGAAAAAATATTATATAAGCTATACATACTACAAAATTTTGCTCTATATTTGTGCACACTGAGTAGTAGCGCACAGCACACACACTCGCACTCGCTATTATTTATTTTTTTCCCCTTGCTTGTTTTATTTGTCAGTTGGTTTAGTTTGGTTGGAGTAGTAATAGTAGTGGAGTGCGTTCTTCTCAAAGTTGCATATAGAGAGGAAGTTGCCAGTAGTACCTCGACATTATTTCTAGCTATCTCTCTATCTTTTTTTATTTAAAAAATAAGCATTTTAGTGTGTGAAGGAGAAGAAGAAGGGAAGAGGAAGTTTCATTTTTTGCATTCATCGCAGTGTTTACTCCTTCACTTGAAAGAGTTAGTACTCTCTGGCTACAGTGTGATGATGATCATGTTTATTGCGTTGCACTTTAATATTTTGACTTGAGCATACTAATAACAACGAGAATGATGATGGTGTTATCATCATATTCATCATCATCATCATCAGTGGAAAAAAATACTACAAAACGGAAACACAACAAGATCAAAGACAGTTTGTTGTCGTTGAAGGAAGAAGGGAAGAAAATAGTGTCGAGGTGATTCACTTTGTGTACAATTTTCATATTGACCATTTTTCGTTCGTCATCATCAAGACTATTATTGTTATGCAGAAATAATAATTGGGTTTTACAGTGAAAAATATTAATGAAGCAAAAATTGTTACACTTTTTCTATTCCGTTTTTCAAGTGACTAAAGTAATGTTACTGGTTTGGGAAGAAAAATACTGCTGGATAAATTTTTAAAATTCATGATTTTTTTTTTGAATGGAGTAAGAAGTTTGAAGCAGTTTTCTGTTTAGAAAGGCATTAAAGAAATAGTTGATAGTACCTTTGGGAAAATCAATGGTAGTGTTGGGACGTGTTTAAGTGTCAAAATTGCTTGTGCATATTTTTCACACAAGAACAAATTTAGTGACTCATTAAATGCGTATTTATTGCTATTAATATTAATGGCATTGTTGCCAGCAGCAGCAGCAGTTGTGTAACTTTGCCTTTCAAGTGTGTAGTACCAAAAAAATATGTAAGCGCAAATGCATGAACCAAAAAGCGGAGGTATCAATTACCAGTCACCAACTTATACAGATTGAAGACATTGGATTTTTTGGATACTACTACTACAGTAGTCTTGGCTACTGACTGACTTCACAGTTTGGCCTAAGACAAAAACTTGGTTTTGAGTCTTCTTGCGTAAGTTTATCTGTTTGGCAATAATAATAAATTTTTGTTAGATTGCGTTGCGTTGTAAAACAACACTGCACTGTGAAATACATAAATGCGAGTGAGTGCGAAACAAATTTTTTTTAATGGTATAAATTCATGAAATTATTTTTTGTAAGTGGTACTTAATTCAATTAGGGTTTCTTTCTACGTATCTATTTCATAAATGAAAATTCTCGTTTCTTCTAGACTGCATGAGAATATTATAAAAAATACAAATTAGGCAGTAATTCATGGTTGGTTTCCATATCACAACGGTAATTTTAATCAAGGTTTCCCATGAAATTTCCATTTTATTTGCGTAGGTCATAGTTCATCAGAAATAAAAGAACAGGTAGCTAAAAATCTTCCATGATTTTCCATTTACACGTTTTTTTGTTCCAAAATATTTAATCATTCAATAAGTTCACAGTGAGAAAATAGAAAGATTTGTTAAATGATTTTTTACGTCACATGCTACCTTACTGGTAGTTAATACTGGCGTCATTTTAAATGATCACTTCACAGATTTCCCTTTTATTGTCTTTTTTGACCTGCTGTTATGCTCTTCGGTTCAACGAGAAAATAGACCATTATTGTTGCTGTGACTGTGAGTCATCATGATGATGGCAAAAATATTTTTGAACAGTAGTTGACTCGTTTCACCTTGCCATTGCATTGCATGAAATCATTTTCATACATTTTTTCCTTGTGAATTCCAATATCCTAAGAATGGGAGCAATAACTGGAACGTTGATACTGGCCAGTGGCCATATTAAGCCATTAGTGTGAAGTTCATGAAGCTTAGTAAAAAAAGCCATGATATTCATGGCTTACTTTCCCTAAAACCAGAAATTTTTTGTGCAACTTTAAATACCCTGTGTATTATGATCACTTATGTAATCTCATGATTCATATCGTGTGCTTAAAATTAATCTCCATTAAATCATTTTCTTTAGTTTTCATCTTTCATCATTTTAACCGGCCCGATCATGCATTCATTGCTAACCCTGAATAAAACTGTTTTAAATTACATTTTTTTTCCATGACGATTTCATGTACGCCATGCCATGATTTTATTTACTTTTTACGCAAGTTTCTAAAATCAGTGACACGCTCCACCAGTGCACTAACATAATTAGCAATGAGTCAATAATTCACTATCCCTTACATTTAAATTGCCGATGCCAATTATTTAATTTATTTGTTTTGATGTTTTTTTTTCAGTCATTTAGATTTAGGTAGTGATTAGTCATTAGATTTTTGTTTTTCTTGTCGTTGTTACTCATCATCACATACTTTTATTACCAAGCTCCACCATAACATTCCAGTTTGGTCCGGTTGAGTCACTCTCAAAAATAAATATAATTATACTTACATACACACAACTCATTAAAAATTTTAACCTCTTTATTTACCTGTTCTTTCTTCGCCCCAAATTTTATTTATGCATATGCATCAGAAAAAATCTGATCTGATGCTGATATATCAGAAAAATTCTGATTAATCAGATCAGCTATAAAATGTGCATCTGCATCATAATCAGATATCAGAAATGTTCAGTCTGCATCAGATCAGCATCTAAAAAATATATCATATCGTATCTATTGCCAAGTCTAGTCACTCTCAAAAATAAATATAATTATACTTACATACACACAACTCATTAAAAATTTTACACGATTTTAAGTTGAACTCGGAAGAAAAAAAGGAAGCCAATGTCAAAGAGCATTAATTTCTAACAAAATTTCCTACATTTTGCGATACAGATAAAAGCAGGAAAAACAACGACAAGGATGACTGACTGCTTTATTATCCCTTTTATTATGCGCATAAATTTGCATACATTTGTAAGCAATGTGAAAAAAAATACTGTGCAAGATTGAGACACTCGATTGGCTGAGTGACCTTTTCGAAAAAAATCATCAGTATAAATAAAGGATGGGCCGTTAGCTACCACTACCACCACAACAACATACATTAAAAACATATTTACGGATAATGATGTAGGCAGTTGACCATGATGATTCATGAATTGACAATAATACCTCTAAAAAATAAATATATTCTTTCCTTGTGTTTATTTCGTAATGCAGCAAAATCGTGAGCATTGACAAAAATATATAAACAAGCTATTACAATATTTTTCAAGTTAAGTTTAAACTATAAAAATGTGTCATGAGCTAAAAAAAAGGCACCTGACAAGAAACAAAAACTAGGTATTTAAAAATAACTGAACTTGTTTATTATGTCAATAAACTCTACATATAGGCATATCTCTTATCATTATATCATCGTCATCATCATCACCCACGCAAATATTTTTGCTGAAACCAAGTTTAAACAGATTTGGAGCAAAAAGGCAAGCATGTGATCATGATAAACCTCGACCGACTAGACCTAAGGTTATCAGTATCGTATCACCAGTGACTAGACTGGGACAAATCTCAAAAGCTACCTAACTAGACATACTAACAAGTCGACTGGACATCTTAAACAAAAAATACTATTGGTGCAATGCAAGAATGCAGTGTAGCAAGTAGCGTGATTGATGATTTAACTTGGATTATTAGCTAGGCTAAACGCTAAATTGCCAAGTGCTATAAATTCTAGGTGTTAAAAAAATGCACGCATGCAAATGTAAAGGACACATAATATTTAAGTCGTTATCCACTTGGCATATAATTTGCTACTACTAATATACAGTTTTCTTCCAATAGGACAGCGCAAGGTAGAAAATACCTAAGCAAAAAATATATTATGATATTATGCATCATAAATGCATGCACACTTCACTACTACGAATACGAAACACACAAGAAAATGTCAAGAAGAGAGCCTTGTGTTTTTAATATCATTTGCCAAGAAGTGAACTAGCTATATTGCGTATGCCATATGCCACGTACACATAAACACTGCCATTATTGCAAGCATGCCATGCTTGAAATCACCTGAAAGAAAAAGGATTACATTTTTTTGCAAGGTTATCACTTGGCTCTCACAACTCCGCCTACCACTTACAGACATACCATACGGTATACCTAACTAAAAATGACTCAAACGAATAGCAATTGCGTGCTACTTTTTTTGCATAGAACTTTTTTTCATGTTATTTTTGGTGCCTCATATTCATCCCCATTGTTTCATTTTCTGTGCTCTTTTATGCTACGTTGAGTACATAAAGCTTCACATATTGTTATGGGCTGTCGGCGTTACAGCAGTCACAGCGAGCAGCGTTTGTAACTGTAGTAGCGTAAGTGAACGTAGAACGCTGGGTTGTTCGATTAGTGCTGACGCTGTAAAAAACAGAGTTTTAAAAAGGTAATAATGTAAATATGATGTGGGGGTGGGGAAAATTTGTAGAAAGGAAGGGATGCATTATTAATGTACGCATATTTTTACAGTGTCCCAAATTACCTTTACCTGTATTTTATTTTAAAATTGAAATTTAAGATAAGCATATGAGTATGTGTGTGTACATGCTTTACTGTCATCTTCATTTTCTTTTTTAAGTCATGCAAATGGAACATGTCAAGATATTTGAAAAGTTGAAAGTGAAGAAAGATGGGAGAAAATATCATTTTTTTTAAAAGAACGAAACACCTACGCCAATCAACGCCTACTTGATGATATCATATTTCTGCTGTTTGTTGCGTTCTGATTCAGTGTAAAAGTTTATTGACACTGCACAGCACAACTGTTATCTTGGCTGATGTTAAATGTTAGATTTAAAATAGCAACCATAATATTATCGCTTGTGTTGACGGCGTGTGTGCGTACCTATATGTACGTATTTGCACGTAGTTGTTCAACTAGAGTAAAAGTTTTCACCTCGACACAATTTTTTTTATATGAAAAAAACAATAACAATTAAAGTCATATTGTCATTTGCTATCATCACACCACCACCAATTCAGTAAATAAAAATCATGTGGAAAAATACGGTAGGTATTAAAAATAAGTAAAAGGTAGCAATCTGCCCTATTTTTATGGGGCACGTGGCACCGTAAACTAATTGACATAATATGAAGAGTTGAGATGAGGAAGTAGTAAAGTGGTAGCTAGGTTACATGTTTAATGGCTTATCTTTTTTATAAAAAACTAGCTTCTTTTTAACTTGTCGTCCATTTTTTCCCCAAAATTACCTATTTTTGCATTTCCAATTTCGCTCTTCACCTCCATTGCAAATTATTGCATTGAATTTTACATTGGCGACATTTTCATCGCATTCACTTCGCAAAAAAATTATTCTGTGCAATTCAGCTTCATCATCATCATCAAGAGGAAAATAATGAGATAATATGATATAACTAAAAAATTTTCCATTCTTTTCCTCTGCTCACGACAAAGATCGTAGAGATATACATAGTCCAACTGTTTAATCCATTGTATTATCGTGGTAGAATATTATGACATGTTTTCATCTCACTTTTCGCTTCATTATAATTCCAAAAAGTCTGGCTATGCTGCCCTCGTGAATGTGCTGAGGTGTGTGGATGAGTAATCCTAATTCTGCCCTACGTGTGCTTTATGTGCACTGGAAACTGGAATGGACTGACTGGAGTGGGATTATCATTCTCATCATCATCCTCATTCTCATAATAAAATATGAATACATGAATACTTTTTCATGTAAGTACGCGATCAACTCTATTCCGTTCCAATCCAAAGCACGCCATGCCATATGCCATTATCATTATTATTATTACTATGGCAATGTCAATGGGAAACAGGGCGACGATGATGATGATGATAATCATGTCCCAAACTCCTCCATAAAAGAAACAAGAGCGTAAAAAATCTCAGTCTAGTTTTCCACTGCTGCCTACTACCAAAAAAAACCATACTGCATGCATGTCATCATCACCAATCACCGTACCATAATGTTCATACCAGAAAAATATACCATTATTAGAAGAATGAAAGGTAAAGTAGGGAGACTAGCTCATAAACGAACGAGAAGAAAAAAAACGAGAATTTTTTATTCTTCTACTTATGGCTTGTTCCTGAATGTGGCTTGGATATAAATATGTAGAAAGATTATGAAAAGGATGAGTCATATTATCATGAAAGCTACGTGTTGTTTCAGTTTTATGTAAAAAAAATACGATAGTTTTCGGTTTATGTGTGTGTAGTTCACACACATTGCAATATGCATTGCAAAGTACAACAGAAGATATACCAGCTTATATTAAACTTTTTTTTTCATGATGATGTTATTTTATTTTTTTACTATGAGCTGCTGCTGTTGTAGAAGAAAACAAGTTTTATTATCAGTTTTACACGAGCATCGTATCCCATCAAAACAAAAACAAAATGCTGCTCCCCCAAATAATACTGGAGACTGGAGAGTTCTTCCCTGAAAATATTACATACAGCCAGCAACGCTTTAAAAAATGTGTGTGTGTGTGTTTACACACAGTTTGTGTTATGATTTAATGCAAACTGAAATAGAATTACCTGTTTTTATTGCATACAGTTGGTAATATGCATTTTTTAAGTGATTTTGCTAATTGGCTAGTTAGTTGGTGATACATGTACTCGGTTGCAAATTCAATTAGTCATCATAGTTCATCATCAATATAATCTTTAGGGAAATTCTCATGTTTTGGGGATGACTGATAAAAGAAAGTGCAGTTTGGAAATGGATCAATGTCGGATTTTTAAGTGAGCTGGAAAAATTTATTAACTTTAGTTTTAAGCGAGCTCAAGTTCAAGGTGTTTCGATTTCTGCTGGTGAGGACGAAAAAGGTAATAATTTTTTTTCTGGTAAGGTTGTAAAGGTGGTTTTCTTGCATGTTTTTTTGGTTGGGCTTACTTACAAGGAAAATATACTTACGAGGCTAACTGGGCTAGAAATTGGAGGTCAAACAGTTTATTTTTCCATGTGGAATGCTTCTAATCAATAATCATCCCTTTATTTTCTGCCTGTTGAATACCACTGCGATTCCACAAATTTTAGGTGGTTAGCTACCGGGTACACAGTGAGTGTACTGTGGTTTTGTGAATTTTTCCATGTGGGATGGTTCTAATCAATAATCATCCCTTTATTTTCTGCCTGTTGAATACCACTGCGATTCCACAAATTTTAGGTGGTTAGCTACCGGGTACACAGTGAGTGTACTGTGGTTTTGTGAATAATTAGCATGATTACGGTAGTAATTACAGGAAGACTCAGTTTATAAACTTACATCATGCTAAATTGTTCCGTGGTTAAGGATGATTAAATGTCATTAGGATCCGTCATTAAGTGCTTACACGATAAAGTATAAAGGACCAATTTCCAGTGATCAAGGTAGCGAGGGTCCTAGCATTCCTTCACGTTAATATACTTTCGTCTTTACCTGCAAAATTATTCCTCATTCATTCGCAAGTAAATCTTAGATCATTACGTGGGCTGAGCTGCAAATCGTGGCAATTAAAAAAGTTATGCCTGCGCATTCTAATTATTTCTGCCGTTTAGGTATTCACCATCCATCCTGTCATTATCCTGTTTGCATTTTAAAGATTGGAATACTAAAAGCTGATTTAATTTTTTATCTGGTTTGGATGACGACTGACGCGACCATTCTTACTAAAACCAATATATGTTAAATGTTTTATTGGCAGTATGATAATTGGCAGTTCGCTGCAGTATTTTTTATCGGCATGTTAATGATCATATGAATACAAGAAAACAATAATTTTAACGAACCATTTAATTTCACTAATTACACTGTGGTGACACATTACATTACACTGTCGTTCGTTACATTATGCTGCAGTTAATTCCATATTCAGTTATACAAAAATAGTTAACTCGCTTATCCATAATTCATTCATTTGTGAAATTGCATTTTAGAACATTAGCGTTTTTTACGATGATGCCATATGCCATTTAATTATAGCGTCGGGAAAGCAAATGACATTTTCTATTTTATGGATGGTATGGTGTAGCAAATATCAGAGAAAAATATTATAGTAGGCATGTTTTTTAAGTATTCCATCATTTTTCGACGACAACTACTATCGATCAATACTGCTTCCACGACCACACAATGGCGCATTACATTTTATTATTATTATTATCGTCATCATTGTAATAATCTCAAGTTTTATTGACATTTCTTCCAAATAATGACAATTGACAATCACTCAGTCAAGGAAAGCCCATAAATGAAGTTAGTTTTGGTGAAACTGTTGGAAAAGTTCCCATTTGGAGCCATGGAACAATAATCAATAAGGTATATAGGTAAGATTAACAAGGCGTTAGTAGAGTATTTTAGGGAAATCGGGATGTCATTATATTGAAAGGTCTTATTCGATTGGAAAAAAGTTCGACGGGTTTATTGTCCACAGAAAATGTGGGAGCTATTGTCATCATTTCCATAATTGATCATTTAAATTATTATCATCAACATTACAAAATAGTATTTTCTTGAAGAAACTTTCTTCACTTACTCACATCAATGATTAGTTGATAGTGACTAAAGGCGTCTCACAACAACCTAAAAAACTTGACTAACAAGCCATTTAACTAATAATCAGCTTATTTTTTATTTCCTTTAATTCCAGATTGTTCCAGCGAAAAACTATATTGCGAATCACGACCAGTTCTTCCAAACTACTGATAATTGAAGTCGTAAAAAACTACGACTGCGAATCTTGTAATCACCAATCAGTAGAGCACCTTGCCAAAACAGCGGAAGCAAATTCACAGCTAGCACATCACATCAGTCTGGCTGTAACTCAACTACTGAATATTAGAGTCCTTCGTATTTATCTTTGGACATTGGATGACTTGATCTAACTAAATTTGCAATGGTGAGGGTGAAACAATAAATTTTTTTAAAAATCACTCTACTCTCAAACGTTTTAAAATGTATTATTAAATTGACTCTCTGTCTGATTCTCTTCCAGACACTTATCGACGCAAGGGAGGCGTTAGAGCCTCGAATACTGAGTAACAAAAGACCCCCACCCTTGCTGCAGCAGCAGCCCCAACAGCAACAAGATTTGAATTCTTCATCCCCTCCAAACAGCCCCTTTGTCGACGAGTCAGGTTCAGATGACGAGTTTCTTATAGCCAACGATGAAGGCTACATACCTAACGGTGTGGGTGGCCACAATGACGGCATGATTGATGACAGTGAAGAAAACAACAACTACCGTGACTTTTTCTCATTGCCCACCCTCGGTTTAAACTACTTCAACAACTTGAATCTCAGCTTGAACCTCAACATAAATCTTCGAAACTCTCCACTTTGGCGAATCTACGAAAACACCTCATTTACAAAACCAGGCTTCCTCGCCAACTACTTGGGAAAGCACGGTGACGCCGACGGGGTTGTCGATGTTGACGGACTGGACACTTTAAATGAGCATGACATCACACCAGACTCCCGTGGCTATTTCACCATTACAAACTTCCTCCGAAGACATGGCTTTCCCTCCTATGATGAAGACTGCTACTCTGAGGAGGCAATTTTGGAGCGAGTCAGGTTCAAAAAGTTGCAACAGCAGGCGGCACAGGCTGCTCGAGCGAGGAATAAAATGGCGTCTTACGAGTCGAAAACAATCAAGAACAGGTCACGGGGTGGAGAATGTATTTTCAGTGAGGAAACAAACAACGACATGTATGGGTCTGAACTAGCCCACGGGGAGAGGGTGAAGTTTAGCCAGGAAGATATTGAGAGTGAAACTGAAGCAGCGTTGGAGCTGACAGGAGTTGACGTGCTGCACCACCATCATTATCATCAGGACAGTTGTGATGATGATGAGCAAGTGGGAGTGACTGGTTTTTCTGAGGTGGAAAGTAGAATGCAATGCGAAGGTGGTACTGATACGACAGATATTCAGAGTAGTAAGGAGGGAATAATTAGTTCCAAGCCGGCATCCCCACAAACTCTTAATCCGTTTTATAACAGAGTCGAGTTGTCGTGGTGGGACAAAATCAAGGTAGGGAGGGACAAATTTTAAAACGAAACGCTGATAATATTTAATGGACTGGGTATTTATTAATTTTTTCGCCATTATTATTCCAGATTGGATTATTATGCTGCACCATTTTCCCGCTAAAGGTGGTATTAATGGCGCTTGTTCTCAGTATTGCGTTGCTCCTAAGCCTGATTGGGATGTGCGGTGTGACTTTTGAAGAATCTCAGAACCGTCCCCTTCCCCCATGGCGTAAAGCTATTCGATGGTTACTTGCAAACGTTGTAATGCGAAGCTTCATCTTTTGTTCGGGTTTTGTGTGGAGCATAAAGGAAACTGGGAAGAGAGCGACGCCCGAGGAAGCACCTATTTTCGTTGTTGGTCCACACTCGTCATACTTTGATGCTTTGCGGTAATCCTGCTCGGAGCTACTAGTGTTGTTGCCAAGTTATCAACGAAGGACATACCAGTTTTTGGAAGGCTTGTCACATTCACTCAAGCCGTGTACGTGTCAAGAAAGAGCAAAGGTAGTAGAAAGCAAACCATGGAAGTTCTGAAGCAACGGGCTCAGGACGTTTATCATGGGAATGGAATGGCCAGCGTAAGATGGAAATATCAAACTTGACAAAGTGACTCCAGTTTAATTGGAGGTGTCATTTGATAATTATAAAGCTAAAAAAATCATTATTTTATTTTCAGTGGTCGCAACATTTGCTACGCGCTGGCACAGTTTTTTAACAAAATCGAAATCGAGTATTTACCCGTGTATACGCCAAACGAGGAGGAGAAGGAGGACTCTGCACTTTTTGCGGATAACGTGAGGAAAGTTATGGCAAAGTGAGTATGCTTTAAGAAAATTGAACCAATCATACTTACCACTTATCTATTAACCTTCGAACACTGATAACTGGAAACATTTATTAACTTTTAGGGCATTAAATGTACCACTCTCTGACTATCAGTTTGAGGACGGCACTCTTCTCTGCACCATGAGGGAGCGCAAGCTAGTGAAGAAACTGCGCAGTATTTATCGCGCCAAGAAAGCTCTTGGGTGAGTTTTGAAATAGCTAACTCATCTAATTTGTACAACTCAGCATAATATTGGAACATTTAAAAAAATATTTTATAATTATTGCAGCTTGAGTGGGTCAGACAAAGAATCCGCTACAATTCTTGAGGCCACTTCATCCCGTTTCGGTACAAATTACAATTACAAAATGGGGTTCCACGAATTCCAACGGGAATTTTTCCATGTCTCATCCGAGGACACGACAGTCCCCGAAGTTCAGGCTGCTTTTAATTGTTTCAAAACGGTTAGATTTTAATAGTTCTTTTTTGAAANAAGTTCAGGCTGCTTTTAATTGTTTCAAAACGGTTAGATTTTAATAGTTCTTTTTTGAAATTTTGCTAGTAATTTTACTAACTTTTCGTATTTAAACTTGTTAACAGGATAAGGAGCAAGAAGAGGTGAACATTCGAGCGTACTTGGTTTCCACTT
Organism: Lepidocyrtoides sp. E14; assembly: GCA_027743805.1. Classification (NCBI taxonomy): domain Eukaryota; kingdom Metazoa; phylum Arthropoda; class Collembola; order Entomobryomorpha; family Entomobryidae; genus Lepidocyrtoides; species Lepidocyrtoides sp. E14. Next base: position 15,116 of record JAHZMZ010000376.1, read on the forward strand.
GTTTGTTGTACGAGGACAAGATATTAGGTGTTGAAGCTATACCCAGAAAAGTGTGCCAGGTATGTGAAAATTTGACCACTGATCGAACCACGTTTTGTCAAGTCTTTATTGAAGATTTTTCACGAGGTTGTTTATTTAACTTTCTACCAATATTTTGCAGATGTATGGACTGAAGGACAGTGAAATCACCCCAGTAGAAATGAAACGTGTACTGGAAGATTTGTTTCAGCTCTCAGCAGAGACCAGTGAGGGAGGAAAGTCTACTGGCAGCAGTAGTAGTGTAGCAGAAACTGGTAAAATTAGAGAATAATGCTCAACTTTTTGAAAATTAATTTGCATCAATGTATTAATTAGCTAATTCATATAATAATCCGTAGTTGTGTTCCTCTTTACAGGCCCTAAACGTGACCATACAGCGCCCTGGCGGAAAAATTTTCCGAGGCGCCCCTTATCACATTTGAAATAGGGTACTGTAAAATGTAGCAGAAACTGGTAAAATTAGAGAATAATGCTCAACTTTTTGAAAATTAATTTGCATTAATGTATTAATTAGCTAATTCATATAATAATCCGTAGTTGTGTTCCTCTTTAGATCAACGAATTTCCCGAATTCTTGAGTTTGCCAAACTTTTTGCTGATGAAGTGACAGAACGTCTACCAAAAACGTATCCCAGCAGAGAGGAGCGAGACAAAATTTCTCAAAGTGGCAAACTGAAATTCGACTAAAGAATCAAACCATCATAATTTTTACTATTAAACCATTCATTTTAAATTTTTTTTATCAGTTATGACCTAGAGCATAATAGTTTTAGTATTTATTTTAAAACTTCTTGATCTTCAAAAGAATCAAACCATCATAATTTTTACTATTAAACCATTCATTTTAAATTTTTTTTATCAGTTATGACCTACAGCATAATAGTTTTAGTATTTATTTTAAAACTTCTTGATCTTCCTTGACTCGGTTTGTAAATATTTCTAATTGTGGCGTAATTTTACCAAAAACAAAATCCCATAAATATCATTTTTTACATCATGAGCATGATTTTATTTTACGTAACAAACGTAAATATTTTCCAGAAATGAGATAAGATAAAAAATGTTCAGCCACTTTTACCAAAACTTGTCAATATTTAATTAATTTTAACTGTAGCTTTACAATGGCTACTTATTCTAGCATTTTTATGGTAAAAAATGAGAAAACGTGTATTTTTAAGGCCCTTCTTCTCAGGGCCAAGTGATATGTATATATAATTCGTTACCTTTTTTCTCAAACCGCAAAGAAGAATGGACTTTCGCTGCTGCTCTACTACAACAACAGTTGAGAGAAATAACTTAACCGTTGTACTAATTATCTTCACAATTACCGCATGGAAAATGTAAAAAAATTATCAGGGAAATGAAGAAGAGGAAGAAAACAAAAAGAAAATGTATTTTTAGCTTGATCGATAACGATAAAATTTAATCGGTAAGATGATTAATTATGATAGTTCATTACGGTCTCCACTCTCCAGTATATTTTTAGAACAGTCAAAATATTTAAAATATATAATGTTGCATTTTTAATTATTTCCCGGATGTAAGTAAAGGAACGTTAGTGTGGTTTCGTTTTAACTGTTAAAAATTCCGATTTTATCATCATCATCATCGTTTTAATTAAACCTTTTATCTCACTAGCTCTAAGAAAGTTAACTGTAAAATTACTGAAGTAAGCCGGTAGAATAGCGTTTTTGATAGCAGTG
>JAHZMZ010000377.1:0-23476 GCA_027743805.1 Lepidocyrtoides sp. E14
TATGTACGTACTAAAAAACGAAAATGCATGTCCAACGGTTTTCTGATCCACTTTTACTCTTTCTTTCCTCTTCAAAATGCCTTTTTTATTATTTTTCTTTATTGAAAAAGAAGAAGAATTCAAGAAAATTAAATGAAACGGTCAGGGTTATTCATTTCACTTGCCAAAAGGCAGTTTTTACTCAATTGTTAAAATTGAGTATGATGTATGCGTACTGCATAAATGAGTTTAATAATGCCGTTATTTTGAAATTTAAAAGAGTTTTAAATTTAACGAACAAGCATCAATGTTTGCCTTCATTTTACTCATTCAGTCAGTAACTGAATTATTGCCATTGAATAACTATAACTTACCCTGCTCCTGTCTGCTTTTGCTAATGGTCATACGTTTGCTACGTATGTGTAAGTTCATCTATCTATCTATTATCTATCATTCAACTAAACCAGACCGTTTACTTTGCCCAAATAATGATAATCATCATCGTCATGCAGTGCAGTTGATGATGAATGACTGTTGCAGTAACCAACCAGCATAGCATAATATGCATGTGTCCATTGTAAGTTGAAAGGGATAATAACAATGCGGCTCTTGACATTTACGTTTTTTTATTATGATTACACGCTCTTTTCAATAGACTTATTATATCAGTAAGCTTGCTCGTACGCAACTTTCGCCTTGCAACAGATTTTCAAGTAAAACTCGTGCATATAAAACGTGTAAATATCTTGTAATTAGATACAATCAACTAACTAGAGAATACTATAATATGCTGTGTGCAAGTATGTACAATAGAAAAAATCTTTGCACTATTATTATTATAACTGTTGTAAAAATTTACATTTCTTTTTTTTCTTCACCACACACTGTCTACAATACTACAACTCCCTTCTCTCTACTCTACTATATGGTGCTAATCACCAACATGATCCTCATGAAAACGGCACAGCAGTGTGTCACTCAACTTGAATCTTTAAGTTGATCTCTCCTCTGATATAAATAATAAAAATATGTCTTTTATGGCGGCTCGCACATATAATTTGCCACAAAAATAAAGTCTTCTTACAGTGTATTTGTGTGAGCATATATGAGAAAGTAAATTTCTAGCAGTAGTGGTAGTGGTAGGAATTGGTATAAGAGTAGTGTTTGCTAGATACATCATCCTAACTGCCTGGTAAATATAAGTTACTTATGGTATTATTTTGTGTAAATGATTATAGCATCTTGGTAAACCTCTTTAGACTCAAGACTTAATCTCTCCTTCACTCTCTTCTCTGGTTAACACCATTCACTATCAACTTAAGGTTGTTGTTTCTGCAGACAAGTTTAACTTTGCGAACAAGCTACTTTCTGCTTTTTAGACTCTTTTATGCCTATTACTTGTTTTGATGTCTAGTAGTGTGATAGTGATGATAATAATAACAAAGCTATATAAGATGTTGTGGTGTGTGTGTATGACTGTATTTTGTTTTGTGAAAATGTGAGGACAGCAGCGACTAAAAGATGCAGATGTGATTCTGGTGATAATGGTTTTAGTAGGACACACCGACACGCATATAGAATTGAATAGACGACACAACATGACTACATACATACACACATGCCTCGTTTCACTCACTCAAAATATCATCATATCATTTAGGTATACATAATATTGTTATCCTATATGTTATCCACCAAACCAACAAACATCTTCCTTGTCATCTGCTTGCTGTGTCCTTTACAATTTATCCGTGAATTTTAATATGAAACAACTGTGTTTTGTGTGTGAGTATGGATGTTGTCGTGTGCAGTAGCTACAGTACAGCGCACCAGAAAGCAAAATGACTTTTTCTGTTGTGGCGCTTCCTTAAAGTAATAACTTTCATTCTTGCCAGACAATATTATATACCTATTTTGCTTCTTTATTTTTATTCTTTCTCTCTGTCTGTCTTTTTTGCTTCTTTGCACAACATAATGGCATTATTATTGCGTCTATATAATAGAAAGAACATAATGCATAAGTATCATGCAAAGAGAGCAGAATTTTCAGTTACGACTTTGAGAAACAAGCTTCCTGTCATTTTGTGTGTGTGTGTGTAGGTTGTCTCCGTGTCATTTACAATATCCTACTTTCAGGACGAACAAAATGGTTAAAGTGGAAGATGAATAACAATACATCTGCCTACGCTATTCCGCTGGTTTTGTGGCTTTTTGGCATTTCATGCCAAGTCCCCATTTCATCAAATTAATATGAGATTATTGTTTCCATTCCAGTGAAATATGTTCACGTATTTGTACAAAGTAAAGTACACCTTTAAACGCAGGATATCTTTTGATATTCTGCGTATATATATTTTTGTCTATGATATGGGCTCAATCATACATCATCACACATAAACTGATCGTTATGCACTTTTTCGTTTGAAATAGAGTCCTTGTTCATTTTGACAGGAATGACTGTATTTTTTAACTCAAAATAGAACTCATTCACAGGAAAAGAGGGTAAAGTTATTTTGTCCTTCCGCTCCGCACGAGTCGTAAAAAGTATAGAAAAAGGAAAAAATAAATATATGAAGTCATTCATTTTTCATAAAATATCCTCGACCGGAATTATCAGTCAGTCAGTATAACTCGTCGAATTAGGCATCGTCATGTAGCCCAAAAAAATGATTTTTGTTGTGTACTCAAGTCAACTCATAATATTGTACACACACCACACGTATTATACTACTATATACGTTAATAAGTGCATTCACTACGGATGCAATATTATGAATAGTAATAATATTGGTTGGCAGGAAAAAAGTGAGGGTGGGATGTGGTGGTTTATTGAGAGCTTTATATGAAGCTGCTGCTGTTATGTGCTCTCCTTTTTCTCAAATTTGAACGAAAAATTTATTATATGAAAAGATTGTTGAATGAGTGTGGGCCATCTCATATTGATCTTATCATGGCTCTCTTCTTGTCTTGCTGCTGATGATGTTGAAGATGATGATGATGATTGCGTTTCCTTTGCGTTTACTTGCAACATACTGGCACACCAACGAATATAAATGAATGCAACTGCTGAGAGAAAAAAAGAGTAAAAAAAAAGAATATAAGGAGAATGGGGTAAATGACTTACTGAAAGGAGTAGTAATAGTAATAATAGTAGTAGTCAGTTAGTAAACTAAAGTGCGGGAGTTGGTGTGAGTGAACTATATATTATGACTTTTACAAAATGACTGGAAAGAGTGGGGCTTCCTTGTTCAATTTCCTCCAAGATATTTTTATGTAGTTGAGGATTTATTGCTGCTCATTCAGCTATATTCTTCTTTTTTATATATGCAACTATATCAATGCGTAATGACTTGATTCGATGAATCATCATCATCAGAAGAGAAGAGAGAAGAATTTTTTTTTTCTTTTTCTAAAGTAATCACCAGTTTAGAAAAAAAATGAAAGCAAAGGTGTGTGTTTGTATTTGAGTTGGCTCATTCTTATTCATTCGGCATTTTTTTCCACCGTGACCATGTACATTGCATAGTACGCGACGGTATAAAAAAAACTGCGGCGATAAATGCAAGGGGCTGGATAAGGGGAACACGAAGCAGCTCATCCGTAAATTGATTGGGTACTAAAATGTGTTTATACTTTTATAGATTACAACTTTATAAAGCTTATATACTTTTGGTACATCTATGCCTTTTTATTATATAAGATGTCGAATGGATCGTGATAATCATAATGACGATAATATAAATGTGGGCTGGTTTGGTTGAATGATTGGGTACATCTCATTTGGAAGTTTGCTGGCTGTAGTAAAATAAAATAAGTAGGAAGTAGCAAGAGTGCCGTCATGGTGGTGGTAAAGGAGTGAAGCACGAGAAAAAGGGAAAAGTGTACTTTTGCTGCTCTGTGTGTGGGTTGTTGGTAAAGAAGCTGGTCTTATTAAAGATATTTTACGGATACGGTCTTTTAGCTGGCAAGAGAAAATGCAAAAGAATGATGATGACGATGATGGTGGTAATGGTGGTGGGGAACCCCTTATTCAGTTGGTAAAATAATGAAAATATCAGTTCAAAGTCGAGTAGGAATTGTGATAGTTGGATGAGTACATAATATAATATACTACTGACTGATGGTATCAAAGTAGTGTGTCTGTCTATATGGCAAAGGAAATGGCAAGGTAAAGGGGAAACTTTTTGTTGGAATTTAACTGACTTTGAGAATCCGTTCGTTTAACAAGAACAAGTAGTAGTAATTCTGCTGTATTGATGATAATAATAATAGTGATGATGATGATGATGATGATGTCGGTTCTTATCCTGATCACTTTACTATTTACGGCTTAAATACGCAATGAAAAAGTCCAAAGTAAGCAGATGGATAGATTACGTTGCATCTCGATGTCTTTCTTCATTCATTCGAAGTACGAGTTCACTCACTCACTTTATTCAGCATCCGTAAAAGTTCTCATTGAACAAAAGGCATGGAAAAGAATACTAGTTAGTATGCAGTAGTAGATATTTTCTACAAAACACTGGAAACCTTTTGATCTGTAATGACATTATCGTGTCATTGTTTCTCAAGTGGGTGAGTGGTTCGTTAAGTTTCCTAATGGTACACAGAACATAGAAATTGTTTGACTGAAATGAATTGACAGTGGATGATGACTGAGTGAACATGTTGACTATGTGTGATAGACGTACAGTACAAAAAAATAAATAAAAAACAGCCTACGCAGTACGCACATTAAAAATATGAGAAAACGATGTAGCAGAGAGTAAATGAATCAGGGAAAGCATCGCAATTTTTTCTAGAGATACATGTACGTTTTAACAAGTAGGTAGAGACATGGTGAGTTTAAAAGCATAAAATAATAATAATAATGGCAAGCATGAATATTTATGAATTATCCTGGTACAGCTTTAATTTGTAAATTAAGAAATTTCTTACACAACTCTGGAGCGATGGTGTTGTGTGCTCTCATTTAATATGCTTCAAGTTATTCATGCATGTATAATGGAGAAAAAACTAATGCATAAATCAGTTTAAATTCACAACACATGCAATGAATTTAGCGCAAATGTACTCCTCTTTCTAACTTTCCCTATTCGTCTGTTTCTGCACGCCTGCTGCTATTCTGCATTAAGTACATCAGTTTTCTTCCCTTCTCGGCAACAACACCCATCAGCAACATCGCAAAAAACTTTCTCCCTGTCAGAGAATGTCATAAATGCCATGATGTGTACTACTAGCTTGCTCCATGTTCGTGATTAATCTTGCAAGTCACTCATTTCAATTTAAATGCGACGTAAGCCACCACCAACACAACCAGGATTTTCGTCTAGAAGAAGCGAGAGTTTTTAGCGATGATGATGATGTTGACCAAATTGAAGCTAAAATTAGAACCAGCGTCTTGACTTCAACATAACCAAGTTTTCTCTATTTTTTTTCTCTCTCTTTTGCCATCCCATATTTAAGTTCATTAGTTAAGCGAGTCTGTAGAAATGTAGGAGCACAGGAAGCAGTGGTGATGGTGCTAGTGACGGTTGGTGATCCTAAAAATGTGGCTTGGGATGGTGGCGATGGAAAGGAAAGCATGAGTAATGTGAAAATTATTATGCTCAGCTGGGAATTTCACCCATGACTTCCTGTTACATGGTGGAAGAAGCAAAATGAGTGGAAAAATTCTAAATACTACACGCCTCAAAAATTGTATCAAACGAATAACTATACATACATCAGTTCTACAATTTTCACCAGCTTTCATGAGGGTAAAAGTAGTAAGGATATTATTCCAGTGTGTTGTTGTTGTTTGTCGAAAGAAATGAACGATTAAGTGCGCACTGGGTCGCAAACAACAAGGCATCATCATATAATAGTATGCTATCCATGGCAGAAATTAATAATGTAAAAGCTGGAAGTAAACATGAAAAACACAGAATCCAAAGAAAATTTAAAATGTCAGAGAAAAAAGGAAAATGTAGCACAGAAGGCGGAGTTGAAAATGTTTTGATTTTGAAACATTAAGCATTTCGTATATTATTATCGCAAAGTGTTTATGCAGTAGGTTAAAACAAAACCGTAATTTCAATTCTCATGTCATGAATATTTTCTTGCGGTATACTTCACATCCAGTGAAAACCCAATGCACTTCCCATGTCAGCCGCCAATCACGCAATTCTATTTCATCCGTAAACCAAAAAGCATCCTCGTATCCTTCTCAAGTGGAGAAAGTTTCAAAAGAAAGGATTGCTCTTTTGTAAACACATTTATTATACATCAAACATGTACCAAGCACCAATTTTAAAGTGAAGTACTACTCTCACTCTCTGAAGCAACAATGTTAAGATTTCCCATCAGATTCTCATTTCAACGCAACTGCCTCTCTTCTCAAGTTAAAATATCGTGATTTTCATGGTAAAGTGATCTCTTAACATTTTACTACGCAAATACTACATCACAATCATTCTGACTTTCTCTCTATATTTTCACCACAAGAATTCCACAAGAGCATGATGATTCCTCTTGAGATTTTTTTTTTCTAGACATCGCTATCATCGTTCTTTTTGCTGGTTTGCGTAGAGTAGAAATACGAGAACCATTTTGGCTTATGTATCAAGAGAGTTATCTGGTATTCTCGAATGCTGAATTCTTCCCAGAATCAGTAGCAACGCAGCGAGTGAAAAGAAGCGCAGTGATAGTAATCGAATTTATCTCTTTATACCAACCAGCACTACTTACTTGTAGTAACTAAAGTAGTATTTATAGAAGGAGCTTGAATATTTGAACAGTTACGTGGTATGGTATTTGAAGTTGTTTTGCGAGCAAAAGTGATATAAATGTTAGCTCATTCTCTTTGTGGTATGGCATGGTATGGAATGGATCCCTGTGTGGCGAAACGTAAAACCAAAAGGTTATTATATTGCGGTGCGGTGGTGTGTGGCAGCAGCAGCAGCGGTACCAGGTACGATAAGCATTTTTTTTTTGGGTTGCTTTGTGCTCTCGCATTGCAAACACTCCAAAAGGGAAATGTTTTTCTGGGAGAGAATCAATGTAGGTAGGTAGACGACAAGAGATAAGCCGTGTTTACAAGCAGAGATAGATAGTATTAAACTTTCTCATTCTCACCTCCTCCTGCTGGATCATCTTCTTTTCGTGCTGTGCTCCTTTGCATACCAACTTGGTGAAATGATATTAGAACAAGTAAACATAATATATGCATTGGATTCTATCATTACACTAGGTACATACATAACATAGAATGGTGATAGTGATTCTGATTATAAAGGATTACTTTCTATAGTATGCTGCTGAAATCTATTTCCCAATATCATTATTATTTGTCGCTTGTATGTACGATGACGTAGCTTACACACATATGCATATACTTAATATAGAGATTTACCATTTCTGCAATCACAATCAATCGTCCAGGGTATTACACTAGGATTTGCAGGAAAGCTCAAGTGTTCTGCATTGCATATCATGAGGAATATTTGCTCTTTCACTACGGAATTCACATTCCTTCATGCGAGCATGAACAGATAATATGCTTGCAGCAGCCCATATTTATGTAAAATATAATTCTGTTTGAGTTTGGATTTAACTGCATACACGAGAATTTTTTTCCCATGCGATGTTACACAGATGCGAATATGAAACAGAAGAAGGAAAATAAAAAAGAGAGCTATCATGTGTGCTGCTGATAAAAATGTATTATGCTTGCATTTGGGGATTTAGGTTCAAAATTGGATTTTTGTTTTGCTTTGATTAAAGATGAAGTTTACAAATTCCCTGCTTGGATGGATGATGGTGGTGGTGCAATGAGAAAGGCGGGCGCCAAAGTTTTATGGAAGTGCATACTTCAGCCCATTAGTATACAAGACAAACAGAAATATATATGGCATAGATTTAGAGGAATCACTTTATTGCTGCTATGTTGAAGGAACAAGTGAAAAGTTGCAGATGGATGAAATCACGAAACGACAAGTTAATCTTGGGTGAAAGTTCAATCACAAAATTTCACATTGTTGCTTGTGCTCTTACAGCACTGGGGTGTGCCTTCATGGAACCAAATGCATTTTAGATGTTGTATCATCTTGTTGTAAGAGGAATTATCGGAATGAAATGTTTACTTACTTTGTTAAGCTTCCTCGTGTCAGCCAACCTGTCTGTCAGCTTTACTAAACAATAAGCTCCTCTTTACAGTACAAAAATGGGCATATGAATGTAGTAAAGTGTAGTGTACATTGTACTTTTAATTTTTTTAAAAAGCAATTCAGGAGAACCAATGTTCAGACATTCTTTTACATGTTAAGTGGTTTATTCATTCTTATCGAACGTTTGATTTAGCCTTCGAGCGAAATTGGAAAGAGAAACAGATGAAATTTGAAAAGGCTTTTTGTCTGTTGCTGTCTCTCATTCCTGCATGCCAATCTAATGTATTTACACACAAAAGATGACACGATCTCTGTACATAGAAAGCTTTATATACATACATATTTCACCATCCTTTCAAGCTAATTCTATAGTGAGAAAGTAACAAAAGCTACCAGAGAATGGTTCAAGAGTGCTTGATCACTTTCTCGTTGTCTGATTCACCATCAACATCGTGACATGGTGGTATGATGTGATAATATGATCAGCAGACAAATACAAACAGAGGAGACAAGGCCAATATTCTATCCAAAGTTTAAACCTTACTTTACTACGGGTGGTGCATGAATGCATTCAAGCCTTGCATTATTTTTAGTGCACTCTCCTGTACAGTGTCATGGATTAATGAATTTTTCTTTTATCACGACAGGCATATAGTTCCACACGAAATTCTGAGTTGAATAATAATTCTTATTATAAAATATTGTGATGATCACAAACACATGTCTGTTCTCTCACAAAAACCCTTATGCACGCATACAGCAACAACAATATATAAATTTGCTGTCCTCTTGTGTCTTCTAAATTAATGCAGTTTTGTTCGTTAGCACAAAATGACAATGCAGTATCATCTCATTACTCACTAACTCACACATGAAGCATTAAACACACACAGATCTCATGTTCCCAGGCAAAAAGCCGTTACACTGGTGGTGGTGGTGGCAATAGTAGTGTTTGTCTAACAGTGCCAATGAACTTGGTGGTGTTTTGGGCTTGTGATATGTTTATTTTTCCAACTGCTACTCATCAAAATCTTCTCTTGCTTTTGCTACCAATTTTGGCTTCTGTGTTACTACTAACGAACCAAACCAGCTTGATGGTATATCTTTAAATGTATGCATGCACATCGGAAATAATGGAGGAAAGGAAGAGTAATAGAATAGAATACTACCGGCAGCTTGCAGTTTGTAAAGTTTAACATGAAACAACCGTTGAGTATTGTAGATCTTTTTGAAAACTCTTTTGGGAGTTTTGCAGCGTTTTCCTATTTTCCATGTGTTGTTGTACCGCAGTGATACTATATCACTATTACAGTTGTGGTAATTCTAGTGTCCTTGTTCCAGTTAATGTCAGTTGGAAGCATCGTTTGCGTAAATCAGGGTAAACGGAAACACAAAATTATATGCACACAAACTTACGCATACACAGATGTAAGTAAGCTGCGTATATGTACGTGTTTTAAAACCGAAAAAGGTAATAAATTCATTTCCAATGCTGCATATTATGCATGTGTGTGGGTGTGGGACTAAAGCCTCATCATAACTTGGGGTTAGCTTGAACCACAAAGCCGCAGTAACAGCGTTATACGTATTTGCGTAGCCGTGTAGAAGAAGCATCATACTACTATTTTGAGAAAGGGTACTGTTTTTGCCGGTGAGTATTGTTTCTGCCGCTGTCATTCACTCAATTTCATTTCCTTTTTTTCTTCTTCTGGATTTACCAATTTCTACATGTGATAGACAAGAAAAGGTTATAGAACCGGTTGGCTTGCTGGTTGCTCGCATCCATCCATTATCTGCGTTTTTGGCTCGGAAAGGAAGAGCAATGTGCATTATCTCCGCATGACAGGATGCTCATAGGGTTGTGTGATGCGTCTAATAATCCGCCTACACTCCGAAAAGAAACCTTCAATATTATCGACATTATATAATATATAGCTTTAGGACGATGATGGATAGACTAGCTATATAATATCGTGGGAGATGGCAATTACGTAAGATATTATGTATCTGTTCATATACACACGCATGTTTACGTGCGTGTTAAATACAAACATTTTAATGGGGATATATGGGATGGAGGATCATCAGCAGATGGAACTAAATGTAGTGTACATTTTACTTACACTTTTAATGGTAATGTTTATTTGCGTATGTGCATGTTCTTTACTCTTTATAGAGCTAGCCTATTACTTTTAGTCATTTTGCGTGAGAGCTCACTTTAATCTTCTACAAGAAGGGGAAATGATGCTACATGTTATGTACCTATGTAGGTACATACGTCATACTATATCCTACGGCTCAGATTTCCAGCTTTTCATCTTGATCATCCGCCGTCCATCGCTAGACAAGTTTTCCCTCACTGAACAAATAAATGGAAGGTAAAATATATCCAACTTCTTCTCCTTGAAATGGTACGCGCTGAAATGAGATGAAAGACAAGTCAGTCAAATGGATTATGTAATGCATATGACGCGTACACAATTCGATGTAAAAGTACAGTTGGTTTATTCCCATTTCCTAATATCGTAATGTAGGTATGAGGTAACTGTCTCAGTTCAACTGAACTCCAAAGTATTAGTCAGCCCCCCGCACAATTGTAGATGGTGTGAAACCTGAAGATGTAATTTACTTGGTTGGAATTGGAGGGATTATCTTTTTTTTTCAAGTGTGTACAAAACTCCCAGTTTCACTCACTCCTTCAAAGCTATCAGTTTGAAGTTGAAAAAAAAGAAAAGGAGAAGCTATCAGGTTTACCTTTTTCCGTTTGGACTATTTGGTCTATTGGATAAGGATAAGCTCTCGGTTTACTCATCATTACTAACCTTTCCCCTCTTTCACATCATCCCCTTTTTTCAGATCTTACAAAAATGAGCGTGTCGATACACTTCATATACGCTGGATTTATCGACCACTGTTATAATCATTAGATGCATGGTTTGGTTTCATGTAAGGTATAAAACTCTTCAAGTTTAGGTTCACTTTTAAAATAAAACGGAAAGAGTCTGCTGGAGTGGTGAAGATAACTGGTTGGTGATACGCTGCTGCTGCTAACAATGAATGACGCATTACTTGCATAGTTATGGATTTAGCTAGTGTCATGTTTAGAGTTTAGGGTCACAGGAAAAAAACTATTCCACTACCATCATCATAGTCATCATCATCTTCCTATCCAGATTAACACGATACGCAGGATTTCCATTAGGAAATAAAATGTTGAATGATTTTCAGATCGATAATGGAGGGTGAACAACATTGTTGCCGGATTATCTCTCTGTAAAATAGTCTACGTACATTACCGTATATGTCCCTGTGTACTTTTATTTTGTCACTTTGAATATTTCATATTCTGACACTTTTCCCTCTTTAAAAATCATCAGACCATCAATCTCTCTCCACCAGTTCCTGAGAGTGACAAGTGCGTCGTTATTTATTCATGAAAATCAAGCTGAGCAAATAGAATTACTAAAATGTACATGTACCTACTGAATGTTCTATGTGTATATATGGATGTGCAATTTGATGTACTTAAACTTTCATGCTCTTGGAAAACTTTGCATGCAACATGGTTCATTAGCCGACTGTCCTGCTGTGTGTGGAATTACGCTGATAAGAAAATCATGATATGAAAAAAAGTTTGGTTTTTGTGCATGATACGCTTGGTAAAAAGGTACGCATTAACATGTTTCCTTTATGTATACATTTAATATGTAGTAACTGTATGCAGTAATTTACAAATTGTAATGTAATGAATTTACCAACAACTTTGTAAAAATAAACATGCGTTTCTGCGTACAAAGCTAGTTTAATAATATTCCCAGACGTAGTAGACTATACCTACACACTCACACCACACACATGTTTTAACTTTTCTTTTATCTCCGTGTGAAAATGAAATGAAGCAATTTACATGTGTATACAGCTTTCTCTTGCTCATGAATGACAAGCGAGTAGTAGAAAGTAGAAAGCAGTAAAAAAACTTTTCCCATCTGCTGGCAAAATAGCGGTACGTGTGTATCCACTGAAAATGTATTAAACAGACAACAAACGCAGTTTAACAATATGAATTTTGTCCTGAAAATTTCCGTTTAATTTTTTTACTTTTTCACTTTTTCCGAGAATAGGAGCGGCATTAAGGTAGCTTTACATGCAATGCAAAAATATCTTGTCATGTCGTAGAAGTTTTTTTTACTATTTCTTGCTCTCTTTCGTTTGAATGTTTCATATGGATAAAAGTACCTAGTACAAGTATTCGTGATGGGCTTCCCGCTGACTTTTCCTTTTAACTGACGAGTTTTTTTTCTTCTTCTCCGTTTTTTAACAGCGGGTGTTTGTTTGAAGAAGAAGAATAAAAGGTGATATGGAATAGATAGACGCACACAAACAAGTGAACTTATATTGGCAGTAAATGTGAAAATGTGTATCCTTTCGAGCATATATAGCTTGCATACACATGAAGTCATCATAAATGTCTGACAGGAATTTTGGAATGTTGAAAATGGACACAATATATATCCCACACATGCCATCAAATTATTTGTGTGTGCGGCAGAGGGAAAGGAGAAAGTTTGAATAGTGTTGTATGGCTTATTTCCGAGAAAAGGAATGTAGGTAGTTAGTATTGGCTTGCTATAATATGAATGTGTGTGCTGTGATGTGCTACTATATGCACAGTTTTATGACCTTTTTCATGTCAGACATTTCAGGCATTTTAGAATGCATCATAAAGTGCTTCCAGACTGTGTACATAAACGTTCTAATGTACCTTATTTATAGGAAGGTCTACAATCCTGTGGTGAAATGCATGCAGTGATGATAATAGAGACACACGACAGACAGAGTATACCTATATGCATTTCTCTTGCTGTGCAAAAGGTGTGTATTCAATGCATTGATATCAACTGACTGTCAATTTTCCTGTTGGTTTATCGAATTTTATGAAAACTTTACTGCTACCTTGTTCGGTCTCTGTATGTATGTAGTTTACCTTTTTACTTGTCTTATTCCCATATAATAATTCGTGACCAACGCCAAGATAAAATTACTCACGCTTTCACTGAATTTCTTGGAAATTTTCAGACACTCTGGTGAATTGGGGTTCGGTTTCCATCAGCATAACTGAGCAGTAGTAGACAGGGAATAAGTAGTATTAAATAGCCATTTCTCCTTTTCACGAGTAATGAAGCTTGTCTATCTAAAGAAAAGGAGAAATAGTCATGTACTAAAATGGAGTATATGGGCTGAAATAAAATGTTAAAATGCTCCGTGTGCACCAAATGCATGTTCGTTTTCTTCACTCAGGTTCTGTTCTGTAGAAGCAAATGAATAGAAAGCAAAAAGGCTTTAGCAGCCACATTTTAGCGGTTTTTGGCTTCCTTTGTGGAAAATGCATGAACATTCTTTATGGAGGAATGGGAGGTAACAGGAGTGGAGAAAAACAGGGTAATAATACATTTTACTTTATGCATTTTACCTGTAAGAAAGGAGAGGAGAAGGTGACCAAAGTGCACGTAATGGCGTTATATAAGCTAGAGCAAAATAAAATGGTCATAATAACATGGCATGTAACAACAACAACAACAACAGGGTTTGTGTGCAGTATGAGGTGAAATGTTTGGTATGAGCTATTATATTGGTTTGTAGAAATACTCACTTATTTTGGTTTTGGTCAGTGTGTAATACAGCATAGTACAATGGTTGCAATATTGGTAGTAGCAGACAGGTTTGAAAGAGGGTTTGGCTGAAAGTAAACATAAATTCATTGGAAAAAGACGAGGATTACTCACTCGACTCCCTTTTATTCGAAAATGGTATTTCCATTAGATTTCCCCCCTCCCCACCTCTCTATTTATGTACTACCTACATATTTACCTTTTCCTATTTTTTTTTCTTCTTCAACATTCATTTTACCTTGCTTTCCCCACTCATCCGCCTCAGGGTTAAGTTGTCAGTAACACTTCTCTAGTGCACTTTTACGTGCTTCCACGCGGTCTTAAATATTATACGGTGGAGGCAGCTCTTTGAATTACTTTCATGAGACGGCTCATAATAAGTTGTTATTCGCTGTATAAACTACTACTGTGGTTCTGCCTCCACCTTTGTAGGTAGCTAGAGACATGTATATTTATGTGCTCAGAGGGTTGTCTTGTTTGTTTACTTGGTTTTTCCAAGTCTGATTGCATTCTCACCGAGTTTGTCTTCCTCGGATTGCGGTGTATGTGGTAGGATGGCTACTTGCCATGGCGGTGCGGTGTTATTGCAATTCAAAGGCATTTTGAATATATAGAGATGAAAATGCCTGAGTTCCCAAACCATTTTTCTTTGGTGGAGAGATGGTAGGTGAAAAAGGTAGCACACTCCACCGGTTTTTCCGTCATGCATTTAGGAAAACCACTAGAATCAAAAGGTTTGTTGAATTTCCCTTCTGTAATAAGTAGGTACATAGAACACATTATGCAATGCTGCTACTACTACCGTCGTAGCTTTGAACTTTCCCTCTTGCAACCTTTACTTGCATTGAATCACGGGTATTTTTGCAGTGATACGTTATAATGTAGCAACAACAAAAACGACAAAAAGATTAACAAAGAGAACGAGAGTTTTTTAGACTGTGTAAGTAGCTAGCCGTCACACCACCAGTAGAACAACAATGCAGAGAGACACTTTGCTCGCAACAAAATATGTACATAACACAGTTTACAAAAAAGAAAAAGAAAAGAGTGTTGGGCTGTTGTATGAGAATGCAAGACAAGAAGGAAAGCGCAACCCGTGCAATGATATTTTGTTGTTTGTTCAAAAGAAGAGGGTATCATATCGATCCGTTTTTGTTGAAAGCTACTAAGATGATATTATTGTACTACTGATGTTCTTTCTCTTTCTTCTTCCTGCCACCCTCTGGTGACTCCATTTACTTTCGTCTTACTTTTTCCTTGCTTGCCATCATACTGCAGTACAACGACTGCATTTACACACACAACACACACATGAAATTGTGCACTTTTGTGCATCTTGTTTGTAGAAAAGTGAAGAAAACGAGAAAATGGGAGCTATTATTCAAGCTCGAGTATATGCACTCAGTCTGGATACCCCTGCAAAAGATGCAACTTTCCCGAGAAAATCTCTTCAGACAGAGAAGAGCCGTTACGAATGTGTGCGTAGTAATATATACAATATTGTAGATCTACATGTCAGAATGCATTTGAAATTGCCGTAACATTGCATCAATTTCAGGAAAGCTTTTTTTGTCGGCTTTCCTTTTTTGGTTTGACTTTTTCAAAGGTTTTTCCCTTTTCACTTTCACTGGCGTTATTATTGCTATCAAACAGCGCTCTTTTTATTACACCGACGTTTAGTTTAGAGATGTGCGCGTACGTATTTTCCTGTCTGGCGGTAGGCCCCTCGAGAAGTCCCATCATCATCGTCGTCCAAAAAGTCAGTGTATATACACACACTCCACACATACAAACACCGCACCACTACTACTGCTACCTACTTCCTTTCTTACTACTTGATGCTCATTTTTATTCTGTAAACGAATGCTCATCCTCCTTCCGTCCTTTCTCATACACCGCTGCCGTCATCGTCGCATTTACTGTGCTTTCACTTTTTTGTGTGAAAGTTTCCCGAGGAAAAATATATAATTTTTAGGTAGTCGAAATGTAGATATTTATAGGGGCAAATCCTATGCGTTTTTCTACAGCTAACATGTGCTTTCACTTTTTTGTGTGAAAGTTTCCCGAGGAAAAATATATAATTTTTAGGTAGTCGAAATGTAGATATTTATAGGGGCAAATCCTATGCGTTTTTCTACAGCTGCCAAGTAGCACGCCTTTAGATCCTCTTTGAATAGACTTCTTTTTGAAGTGGTAATAATGAAAGAAGAGCAGCATCGGTATTAGTAGCACTAGTAGTGGTGCTGATGATGGTTGGTGGTGAATGAATGAGTGCGAGAGAAAAGGCGTAGTTGGCTGTATAAAGCTGCCTTTCATTCAACTCATGAAAAGAAGAAAAACGAACATTAGCTAGTCAAGGGAGGAAGGAGAAATTACTTGAGATTCTCTCTCTCTCTCTCACTCACTCTCTATTTTGCTCTCAAAAGGCATCATGCTGAAAAGTCATTGAAAAGAAAAATGAGTTTTTTCCTGCCTCGCTGTTGTTGTTCCTCTTCTTCATCTTCAACATCTTGGCCATTATGCATTCCACAATGCACACTTCTGCTGCTGTGTGTTCAAATATTATGTAATAGTAAAAGCACTGCCAATGCAATGTTTGCTGTTGCCACTGATCTGTCTGACTCTCTTTTAATCTTTTTTTGGTGTGAAGAGGATGCAACATGAATTAATTATGTATTAGATTCACTCTTTTTCCAAGCTTTAAAGTTTATAAAAGTTTAATTAAAATGTTCCTTTCGTTCAATCAAATATTTAGCAAGCTTAAGTTTTTTTCTCTTTTTTTGATAAATTAACCTACCTACTTTTTCCAGAGAAAGTTAAAAAAGTTTATTTTAACCATTATGTAGCACCGGCTGTCATTTATGCTGGCTTAAGTAAATCAATCTCACAAACAACTTGAATTAGTAGATGTCAATCAAGTCCATTTACAATTTACAACTGTGCTACAAAACTATTTTCTTATTTTATTCCTTCTTTTCCATCACATAAAAAGTAGAGTAGTACAAACTACCAGTAGTAAAAAATTATCTTGATGATAAACTCAAAACGGATTTCTCTAAACAGATATGTATAGGTCTGCCAAGCCAAGAGGAAAGATTTCTCGGCTTTAGCTTTCCATGTGTGCTACTTGAGTAAACTCGGTATGGTCTTAATACTACTACTACTACTTGGCCTACTTATTCCTTCCATGCATGGGCCAGAAGAGTGAGCGTAGGCATGTGGAAAAATTGTCGTTTTTTGTTAGCCTGATTCATTGCATAGAATAATGTCGTCGTTGTTGGAGAAAGGCACTACCAGCATGAAACACTAGTCTCTGTTTTTTTAGCAAAAAGGAAGTCAAGAGAGATAAAACGGGAGAGAAAAAACGAGGATGTTAGCATCTTAAAAACGGCTCATATTAGAATTCTTAAGGCATATCTTTTGGCATAGGCATTGTCTCAAAAATTGTATTTTCTTAAATGTAATGCTGATGGTGGTAGAGAAGTGAACGAGTAACTCTGGTGCAAGCCACAACCACATGACGCCGGCATTTTTTGTTGGTGTTTGTGTAAAAAATATTGCCATTGCGTACATGAAAGGTTTAATATTACGTTGCTTTTAAAGCAATTCTTTGTAAAAGTGCACCTAAGCACGTGTATATGTACATATACGTATGTACATGCCTCTAGTTTGAATCCCGTTAAGTTAAATAGATTCTATCACGACTATTGACTAAAACTAGGTAGTCGATTTTTTTCTCTCTTTCTGCACTAGAATAAAAGAAGACCTATTATTTATTTTGGATGGTTTTTGGTGAACGCCTCAAGACGTTGACTCCCATTTCCATTATCGTTTATTTTTCGTTTAAACACTTTCACAATGCCTTATCTGCCACACATCTTAAAAAGATGTGCACATATGCCCATCCTTTGTAAAATAGATAAATATACCACAGTCCACACTCTCGTACACACACACAGTTTGACTTCCTGTTTAAGGAGAAAAGTGAATTTTTGCAAGGACTGATAGTGAGAGTGAGTAGGGTTTTTCGTGAGAAAAAAATCTACTTTTAGATGGATTGCTCTCTGTTGGAGGCATTTTTTTGCAACCAGAACAGAAACAACATGGTAAATAAGCAGGTAGAAACAAACTGATTTCCCATAATGGATGCAACCAACTAAATTGAAACTGCTTAATGGTGTATTTTTCTATATGTGTGTTCTACGGTTTTTGCTGGTAATGTGGATTTTGGTAATTTGAGACCTGATGCTTGCTTATGTATGTAGTTGTTTCTATTAGGTAGTAAATTTTTATGTGAGCAATTTGTTTGCTCAGTAAAAGGAGATGAATCGACTTTTGGTTATTTTGCAATTACTGAAGATTGCATGGTTTTCTGCGTCATCGCCGTCGTGTGCGTTTGTTTTGTTGGTTTTGAAACAAATAAAATGTGGCTCGTGTAAATAAATGAAATGGACAACGAAAGATAATTTTGCTCTGGGTGCGGTTATGTTGCTGTGTTCACAGTGTTTATTCTCTGCCTTGTCACGGTCGTGTTTTAAAAGATATTTGCTGAAAGTATTATTTTTAATGATACAGACGTCATGTCATTTTGAAAATAGCAAAATGATCACTATTCAAATGACAGGACTTGGGGTAATATCATGTTTGTGGTTTGGTTCAGTCAACACAAAACAATGGATGGAAAACGCGAGTTGCAACTTCTATTACTTCTGTGCGTTTAACCAGTGTGATTACTGAAAATGGGTGCAGACAGATATCCAAAATATGACAAAGGATCATAATGGGTAGTCAGAAATACGTACGTAAATACGCTGTGGTGTTGAAAAGACATTTTTGTCATAAGATTCCACATTTGACAACCCAATGCTTCAATACAATCGCAACCCACCATACATACATGCATTCACTTTTCAAAATTTTGGAGTAGAATGATGATGATAAAATCGCTCGCTAGTATCGTATGACATATGTGTGAGTCAGAGTAAACCAATATGACAGTTACAGCTGCACCATCATAGTCATACTCGATGTGACATATGTAAATGCAGACAATCCAGAAAGAAAGAACGGATGCTGCTGCTGAATAATGATTTTTGATGATAGCTGTAGTTGGATAATGGTGGTGGCATACATGAAAGTCACAGAGAGTATTCAAAAGGTGGAGTGTCAAAAAGTCGCTTGTACGCCCTGTCAAATATTATTCTAGAAGGAGAAGGAACGGGTATGTAGTTTTAGACAATTTTACAAAATGAGCTCATAGTAAAACAGAGGGATTATGGAAATGTTTGTCTATCCACCTCAAAAGACGGGATAAACTTTTAATATAACGCAGAATGTGGAGACAGCAAATAGAAAGAAAATGGTTGGAACATTTTCACCGGTCTCTACTCCGCTACTAATAATATTTTTTTCGGTATTTACTCACTATGAGTGTGGAAAGTGTGCGTATGATTATTTTGTTATTTTTAATGGCAAGTATAGTCACAAACAAACAACTCTGTTCGCTATAAAAGGACAAACTTGAAAACTCTTTTGGTTTGACTGCTGTTCTGGTTATTCCGGAAGCGCTGACATAAGGAAAGAGGATGAATGAACGGATGGGAGGAGGATTGAGATAGGAGGATGATGATGGCATCTGCATTTAGATTGCATTGTCTAACATGGATTTTGTCGTTCCACCGGAAAATGTCTTTGTTTGTTCTGGTAGCTGCATAGTGTGCATAGTTTTTTTTTTTGTGTGAGGCTTGAAAGAGAATGTAGATTTTAGTGTAGAACCATCATTTGATGCTTTATGTCTTTTTTTGTGTAGATACGTCACATTTGCTTGTCGCTTTATGGTGCTGGTGTTGGGTAATCAACATTGTGGAAAAGTTCCCATGTGGCATTCTCTTACAATATAGCTCTAGCAGGCAGACTATATTGAATGAAAAGTTGTGGTGTTGGTGTTTGTTGGAGAGATGCTAAAGGAAGGACATCATTAAATGCCTAACAAGCGGCTGCATTTCAGCGGTTGTTGTCCGACAATTTTAAGAGACTATTCTTCAACTCGTTTTCATTTCTCTGTCTGTGGTTTCGTGTTTTGCTTGTAATATGCTCATTGTGCGCTTCTCTGTGTGTACATGACTTGTACAAATTAGAAAACGAGTGGAGAAGAATAGGGAAATGAAAAGAAGAAGAAGAACCCTTTTGAAAATTGCATTTTAGGGATTATTTTGGTCGGATGCGTTGATGATGATGATGAAAGTGACTGAATGAGTGAATGGAAGGATGATTGTAAGTATATTTCCAAGCATGCCACATTATACTCTATATATGCTCTTCCTTTTTTTTGTTTGCTGTTACTGGAAATAAAAAAAGTTCAATGATGAAGAATAGAAAAGGAAGAGAAGACCATTATAACGTATGGTGGTGCGGGTGGGTGTGGTGGTAGTGGCAGTGGTACAAGAGGAAAGCACTCAGAAAACCATTAGTGTCAAGAAGAAATGGGAGCTAATTTTTGTCAGCTTGTGGAAATTAGTAATTTCGTTGTTAGAAAAATACACACAACCATCTTGTAAAGTACTAAAGGATAACATAAAAAGACGAAGGAGCATCGGCCTCAAAAGAAAAAAAAACTAGTTTTTTATGAAGTATAAATGCAAAAAACTACAAAACGCTTAGAACTTACTTTGTACTCACTTTCTTATTGAACTGACAAGAAAATAAATGAATTTCTACAGGGCACACACACACGCACACAAAATACACGTTTGGAATTTGGAAATTTTTTTCTTTCTCCAACACGTCGTCCGTATTCACTATATTTTTCTGGAGAAGTGTGATAAGTAAAAATGCCACACAGTACCTTTCCGCATTCCAGATTTGAAAAAAAATGAATTCATCATTCTCATTTCCCAAAGGCGGTATACTGGGAAAAGTGAGAAGTGGGAAAAAGTATCAAATTCTCAGATGATTATGATGAGTAAAGATGTCAAAGAGATATGATCTGACTGTGAGCTGTGAATGGATAGGTGAAAAACTGCAGTATTTCGTTTTTCCATTTTCTTTCCCCACACGCCTGTATACTCTAAGAAGAAATTACTACTGCTATATTTTCCTTTTATCTCATCGTAAAGTTTCATTTTCTCTGAAGCACATGTCAGCAGAATCAGCAGAAGCTATGAACATAATATACATTCACACACAGCTTGTATTAAATTTCTTTTTTCTTCTTTTTCTTAAATCCGGATTTTAACTTTGATGGAATGTGATCATGATGATGACATCAAAAATGATGATGGTAAAGTTTCTTCTGTTTGTGAAATTGTTAGAGACAGTAAATGCGTGTATCAAAAGCTTTTTCTTGTTTGAACTAAACGAGTCGGCAGAGTCGTATGTATATATTTATTATGAAATTTATCTGTTTTGTGCATTACGTATTTATGCTGTTTGCCAGAAAATGAAGAGAGATGGATGAAGGAAAAAAAGTTTTTTTTATGTAATAATGTTTTCTGATGTTTTCATCATTTCAATGTTGAAATTTTCCGAGTAAATGCTTCTTTTTTCACAACATACATATAATAATATTACCGGTTGCATTATTGAATGTAATAAAGTTTTCAGCTTAAAATCTTCTTTTTTGCTCTTCTCTTCCCCATAATAATCTTTGTGCATATATATTCTTTCTTGTTCTGAAAATGACAAAGTTAACACGATCTTTAAACTGAGGAAACTGCATGATGCATAATATTGCTTATGTGCAGCACCAGTGGTATGGTAGTAGTATGTATTTCTGGTGTTGGACGGAAGTAAGTTGTGATGTTTTCAAAATAAATGGAAAAACTTTGCTTTTTAAGGATATCCAATGAAATTCAAGCTGTTGTGTTGCTAGTTGTTTCCACATAAAAAAAGAAAAAAAAGTCGTTTATATTTTCTGTTGAATGAGTAGTAGTGAAACGAAATGCATACATACAATAACTTCCAGTACACCTATTTTCTTCTTTTAGATATTCTTTTCTTCCTTCTTCTTGCTACTATACTCACACTATGAACTAATACACCAACTGTAATCTTGACAAGCACAAAGGAAAAACAGAAAAGGGGGTCTTTGCTTAATCCTTGTTTATAATAGAGCGCATATAGATTTTTATATCCGACTTCTCTCCGGATTCCAATTTTACCTGGCCCCGGTGAATTTTATAAAATGGTCTAACTTTGCTTGACGTGCATGGGGCATGCATGTACATGAACAAAAGGTGTTTCTTATATAATATTATGATCTGTGTACAACCCCTAACCCCAGTTTTGTGAATACCGTCGGAACCCTGGAAGGAAATGCAATTTCACACGGATTGTTAACCGAATATCCTTTGTAGCGTGTAAACCTGGTTCTCTATGGATCTCTAGGTTGTGTGGTTTGGTTTACCTTTTTTGTTTGAAAGCCGACATTCAAAAAAGAAAGAAAAAAATACATTTACATTTTTTTCTCCCTGGTCTTGTCAGCAGAACAATACTACTGGCCTACGACCGTCTGCTTCATTTGATTATCATCATTCATGAAAGAAAATGTACATATTTTTGAGCACTACTGGGTAAAAACACACATACAGTGTGCTCCCTGGTGCGCGCTTTTTGGTCGTTATGTCAGACATGCATGCTGCTGTTTTCATGCATGGCTTGTGAATAATGTAGAGAACAACCGGAAGAAGGTTCATCATCATACTGAAGAAAATGGGGAATTACGAAACAGACGTGTAATACGTCCTTGCCAGGGATGCGTTATCATAATCAACATAGTTGCACTGAAGCATGTATTATTGAGTGACGACGAGCAGGCTGGCTGAGATGATGAGATGAGATGCAGTTCAGTATGCACTTCACTGGTATGCAGTCATGTTTCATGAATATAAGGAAATAAAAAAATACATCTCTCTGGCTTCCTTTTGAACGTGCACGAGGAAATGAAGAGAACAGCTTTGTTAGAAAAGGGAAATAAATGCAATTTGGGCTAATCAGCGAAACGAACTTGATGGTTTCTCTGGAGTACGCAAGGGTTGAATCTCACTGATAGTTGCACTGAAGCATGTATTATTGAGTGACGACGAGCAGGCTGGCTGAGATGATGAGACGAGATGCAGTTCAGTGTGCATTTCACTGGTATGCAGTCGTTTCATGAATATAAGGAAATAAAAAAACACATCTCTCTGGCTTCCTTTTGAGCATGCACGAGGAAATGAAGAGAAGAGTTTTGTTAGAAAAGGGAAATAAATGCAATTTGGGCTAATCAGCGAAACGAACTTGATGGTTTCTCTGGAGTACGCAAGGGTTGAATCTCACTGACACGACAAGACGCATGTTGACAAAAAGGCGTAACAAAATTTCATTATCGTATAGTTTGTATTGCCGTAATACCATGACCAACTCGAGACATTGTTGTGCTAGTCATGAACACGAGTTTTTGTGGAGCATTTAGAAATTACACCAACGAAAAATCTGTTGACGAGGCATGTTACATGTCATGTATAGTACTACAGATGCACTTTTTCAGTAAAAAACAAAGAGAGCGTAAAGAGATGTGTGTTATTTTATGTTCTTTGAAGAATCGATGCATGTAGACATGTAGTTTAACTTGTAATGATTATTCAGTCGTTTAAACTCTTGTTTTCATCTTGACTGCATTTCTCTTTTTGTAGATCAGTCGAG